>JAEUWK010001379.1:0-48483 GCA_018524425.1 Podaxis sp. AQ795752 | reverse complement strand
TGTTTACGTAGGCCGGTCTGTGCGCAGACTGTTTGTATCTATATAGGCGCGGGTCTGGGAACTACGGTTCCCCACCCAAATATCAACTTGGTTCCGGGCATCTTACTCCCCTAACATGTGGTAGTTGGGGTCATTCATAGTATAGTGGTTGTGAACAAATCTGAGGGAGGTGTGGATGGGTTGATGACACAGGTTGGGAAGGCAGAGAGATATTGTGAGGGTGTGTGCCTTGTGATGAATGGACCAGTTGGCAGACAATGGAATGGACCAAAAGTGGATGTAGTTAAGGGGAGAGGAAAAGAGCCAGGAGTGAAGAAGAGGTGTGACTGCAATAGAGTCCAGATGCATACTGTGGGGCCTATAAGAAAATAGAAGTTTAGCAGAAGCAATTGAATCAGTAAAAACTACAATAGACAACACATTGAGAGATTGGGCAAGAGAGATAGAAGAAAATAGACTGAGTCAGAGTGTGTACAATTCAGAGTCTGTAGTAGTTACTTCACCACAAGGGTGAACAGAAGAAGAAAAAATGTCCAAGTCAGACAAATTGAAGATGAAAAAAGCAGACATGGCAGAAAGGGAGGGATTAGAAGGGACAGAACCATCAGTAGCCACAGTGAGGAAAACAGGGAAAGGAAAGAAAAGGTCTTGAGTGCAGGAGGCATTAGCAATATGAAGTGGCATAGTCCCTTCTTTCAAAGGGTCAGGGCACTCAATGAATTTAATTTGTTCACTAAACAGATCCAGCAGGTACTGGCCAGGTTTAGTACTAGGATAGAGATGCTGGAACTGGTCCATGACCAGCTGGGTGTCTGAAATGAAATCAAGCACCATTGAGCACTGTTTGGTGTGTCACACATCTAGGGGATCAACATTATGGGTGAGAAGTTTAAGGGGGTGAGAGGAGGAGAGGGTATGGAAACAGAGGGAGCACTGTTTGGCAAGTTTGAAAAGGTGAAGCTAAATAGGGATGAGACCAGCAATGGCCTCAGCCCCACCAGAGGGAGTGGTGCAGAATGTGCCTATGATCCAGAGAGCAGCTTGGCACTGCATATGTTGTAGGGATTTGATTAGTCCATAGTATTGGGCATTGCAATTGAATACAGGTAAAATCCATAGATAGTGATAGGGACAATGCATGAGCAATACAGGAGTTGTTTGTGAAGAGGGAATAAACCATGGACAGAGTTCCTGAGCATACACATGCAGCAGATGATAGAGAGCACTTTTGTAAAGTAAAAATGGATGTGTTCCTTGAAGAAGAGGCTTCTGTCAAACCAGAAACTAAGGTAATGCAGAAAGGGTTTGGGGCAGATGGTCAAGGAGTCATTGATCATGATGGGGGAATTGGGATCATAGGAGGGTCAATTGGAGAAATGGAATACCTCAGTTTTATCTCTTTTGAGAACAAAGCTGAGGCAGGTAAGGAAGCCTTCACAGTTCTTGTAAACCTGTAAAAGGAGGTGGCAGTTAGTGGTGAAGGAGTCTGATTGAACAATGATGAGACCATCATCAATGAAAGAAACTATTTTACAATAAGAATCATTGAAGAACTTGTACATAAAGGGGGAAAGAGAAAGAGCAGTGAGAATGGGGCAGAGTGCAAAACCTTGGCCAATGCCAACTGAAGTGGGGAATTTGGGGGACAAATTGTTGTTCCAGAAGTAAGTAGTAAAGTGGTCCTTCAAGTAATTAGAAAAGAAAGAAACAAGGTTGGGATTGAAGCCTTGGTGTTGTAGAGTAGAGATAAGGATAGAATAGTTAGTGGAAGGGAAGAATTGTGCAATGTCAAAGGTGATGACACTTGTCTTGCATTTTCATTTCCAACCTGTATAGACAAGGTGAGTAATGTAGATGCCAGTGTCCTCAGAGGTACACTGGGTGATGCCTCCAAATTGGAAGGGATGAACAAGGTCATGTTGGGATGCTTCAAATTATATCCTGGCAGAGATCATTTTCTTGATTAACTTACCAAGGGTATTGAGAAGGATGATAGGCTGGAACATCTTTGGGATAGAGTAGTGCAGCTTATTGGGCTGAGGGATAATGATGGAGGTAGAGTGTTTGAAGTGATCCAGCCAAGTAGAAAATTTGATGCATTTGGATGCAAAGAGGAGGAAGTTTGTTTTGAAGATGTTATTTGACATAAGATGTTTGATGTGGGCTTATGATAGGTGATCAGGGCCTAGGGCAGATGCATTTGCACAGGGGTTAAGGGCATCAAAAAGCTTAGCACTAGAAAAGGAAAGCCATGGGTGCTCAGGGTGGGCATCAAAGGACTTGATAGTGCTTAGATCCACATGCTGATCAGAAGCAGAATTGTAGGAGGAATCTAGCACATGCCAGAGGTCCTTAAGCTCATTGCAACTCTTTCTGTTGTATGTGATAGATTGGGAGGGAGGGAGGTTGCATTTGCTGATCCAGAACATAAGGTCCCAAGGGCAACAGTTTTCTTCTGCTATATCTTTAATCTTCTTGTTGAAGAATGTGTGTTTAGCCTAGCAGATAGTACAATAGAACTTAGCCCAGTTAGACTTAGACTTGTGGACTTGGAACACTTGCAAAGCAGACAAGCATTGTTGATTTTACCAGGGCTTAGACTTGGCATATATTTGGACAGGTTTGGCATTGTTCTGCCATTCTTGTGAGATAATGAGAGACATGGCATTGGTGTAAGATAGAATATTATTGCTAGAGTCAAAGCAAGGTAAGATGGCTTGAAGGCAAACACCCACTGAGTAGAGAAAAGTTGCTTCTTCTTCAGAATTGCATGGAATAGTGAGCTTTTTGATAAAGAGTTGGAAGGGAGAGGGGATGGGGAGATAGGTAAGGAGGGGAAGGTGATCAGATCTGATTTGCCAGTTATCACAGATAGTGTGGACTGGACTTGGATGTAGAGGATTATCTATCATGAAAATAAGGTCAATAACAGATGGATGTTTGGAGTTGTCAAAGGGAATGTGAGGATACTTAACCTCCATGGGCATAGAAAGGATAAGATTGATGGAATTCATGATATTGATGACAAGATCAGCTTATATTGAGTGGTGAAAGACCTGGGGCTCCCAAAAGACATGGAAGTCCCATTTGGGAGAATGGAAGTTGAAGTCTCCACCTGTGCACACTATGTTGTCAGGGAAGAGGTGGAGATGTGATTCTAAATATGTTAGAGAGGAATCATCAGACAGGTCAAGATAGCAGTTGAGGAAATATATCTTGTTTGGAAAAGACAATGAAATAAGTTGAAAATCAGAAGAAGAGATGATACTGGGATGGGAAGTCAGCATTGGTACTTCACATGATTTGCAGATGAAGGTGGCTATGCAAGGCCAATCATCATCCAAAATGAAAATCAGCCAGTCAGGGTTGTATGGCATGCCTTTGTAAGGGACTCCTTCAAAGTTGTCTGTAAAGGGAACATTATGAATGATGCTAAATAGGGGTTTTTGAATATATAAAATGAGAATGTCTTTAAATTGAGGGTTATTTAACAATGCCTTGACTGTGTCCTTAAAATAATAAATGTTAAAAAAGAGAATGGGAATGTTATTGAAAGTTGCAGTTTGATTAAGAGGTTCTTTAGACATTAACCACACTGGAGTTGAAGTTGCAACAGTTCTTCTCCACTTTTGCTTCATGAAGTTTAATTTGAATCCATTCCCAATCAAGTTGGTGACAGAAGAATGGACATTTGTCTGAGTTCACATGATGATCCTTAGATTCACATGAAAGACATTGGGAGGAGGTCATATAAGGACACTCCAGATGTTAGCAGGAGTGGGTGGGCAAGGGTTAGGCCCAGGTTTGCTGTGGCAGCAGAAGCCATCACAGTGATGGTTGTCAGTATAGTGTGGTTCTCCACAGATCACACACTTGGGATTGCATACTTGGCAAAGATGTGTAGGGTGACCCCACCTCCAGCAACAATTGCAAAGAGGAGAGGCTGTACACATGGAAGCACTGCAGAAGGTGCAGACTCTGTTCTCAAAGAGAAGGATGTGGTTGATGAGGAGTTTGGCTCTTGTAGCAGATTGTGAATCCCATAGGTCAAAAAAAAAAAAAAATGGTGAAATCAGAGTGAGGAGAGATAGTGGAAGCATAGTTTACTGATGAGATGTTGGATCATCTCATAGTAGGGTGAAGATTCAATGACTTCCTTGAAATCATCAGATGTGTGTGGGGTGCCATTGGGGTGGAAATAGGGGAGATTTGTCAACTTGACAAATGATTTGGACATGGGGAGGGATGGGATGATGGCATCCCTAATCTCCAGGGTGGTGAAAGCAGATTGGTTAGAGTCAGTGATTTCCTTCTTGATGATGAGAAGTTCCTTATCAGATGTAACTTGATTAGTGAAGAGCCAGAGGGTCCTGTCATTGGACTTAGCTGACTCAATCCTAAGAAGAAAGCCCTTTTGATATAGGGCATTATTGCAGCACTGAACCACAAGGTCAAGGGAGGTGAGCATGATGGGTTTGAACATGTCATTATAAAGAACAACAATGTTCTTGTGCAAGGGACCTTGAGTAGCCTTGGGGAAGTTGGAGGGACAGAGTGAAGGAAAAGTCAACCTGGTGGCAGGAGATCTGATGTCTCCAGCATTGTGTAAAAAGTTTATAACATCAACCAGCAACATTGAAGGAAATTGATTTTGGAAAGCTATATACTTCATGAGCTCATCTGCTTTGAGTGGGGTTTGGGAGACCACCTTGAAATAAGATAACCTTTGAGTGGAGGAAGAAGGTGCATTAGACCTAAATTGAGGCTTGGTGGCCTTGTTGACAGGGGAAGGGGTGGAAGATGGGGGAGAGGGACAGGGAGGGAGGGGATGTGATTTCTTCAGGGGGAAGGTAGGGGCTACCATAGGCTTATGCTGATTGGGAGCTGCTACCACTTTGCAAGGCATCCTGCAATGATTGACTGTGGATGATCCACTAGGGTTAGGGTTAGCCTTTTCCTGGCTGGATGGGCCAGAAGTGGCCAGGAGGGTGGGTTGGGGAGGTGGAGGAGGAAGCATATCAGTATCAATATTAGAAGATGATGACTCACCTGGCTTAATTGAGGTGGGAGGTGGAATATGCAAGAGGGCTATTGCTTGAGCAGTGTCCCTGTCAAATTATAAATCTGAGCCCTGGAGAATCCCAGAGACATCAGGAAGGAGAGAAGGGAAAGAGCCCTGGAATGTCCCAAAGGCATCTTTGGAGAGAGAGGAGGATACTGCCAGTGCCTTTTCAGCCCAGCAAGTTTGATGATGTCCAGTTGACATGGGCATGAGAGTAAGAGATAGAGTGTGGGAGGGAATTGCATAGAAATGACATCATAAAGATGCACATTATGGTTGTTGTAAGGAACAGACATGTTCCTGAGTTGCTCAGAGTGAGCAATTGTTTGTACAAAATGAATGAGAGAAGAGGTTTCCTCAAAAGCTGAAAGATCTCTCCTGTTGTTAACCCATGACAGAAGCCAACTGGAGGAATAGGAAAGAAGCACTGTGAGAAGGCTGAGCATCTGAGGGTCTGTGGTAGAAGTGATTTCAATGTCAAAGATGTCACAAAGGCTGGAATGGATTGCTGACCAATCTGTTCCATGGGGCACAGGGTCCTCACCTTGAGACTGGTTAGTGATTGGAGAGGAGATGGGGGTGAAGGTGGAGAGGGACAGGAGGGGATCTGAAGGCTGAGATTCATTCCAGGCTGCATTGGAAGTTGGAGGGACATGACCATATGATAAGGCAATGGCCTGTGTGGGTGTGAGAACTTTCTGAGAGGGGGCAATCTCAGGGGAGAGGCCAATCCCTTCACAAGCTGGTGCAAGGGACTGAGCAATGGACTTGGGGGTGGATGTTCCTTGAGAGCCCTCAAAGGTATCCTGGTTTTTGCCTTCCTCCAAAGAGGACACTGAAGCTGTGTCATCATCATCTCTAACCTTCAGGCTTTTCTCAGCCCAGTTAGAGAGGGATTGGTTGGTGGAGTATGAGTATTTGATCCTAATAGACAGGAAGGGGAAAGGGGGTTTCTGAATAAAGTCATCAGAAACTTGAAAGTCATTGAAGAGAGGGACAGAAGCCTCTTGGGGAAGAATCAGGTTGGGCACTAGACTGGCATTGCTTGAGCAATGATGAGTTAGCCTGGAAGTCACTTTGCAGAAAACTTGAGAGGCACCAGAGGTACTCTTAGAGTCTGTCGTAGTGATTTAGAACCAAAACTTTGTTCCTTGTACTACGAATAACCAGTCCACTGAGGTGAAGGTGGTGGTTACTGAGAAAGGAAGGTGATGAACAGGTCACCTTTCGAGAGGCAGGTAAATGCCTGGCCTATCACAGTAATACATTCCACTTGGGAGTGCCCATGCACTCAGTGCTCCACATTCAACTTTGGCCCTTACATACTTGGGATGGGGGAGACCAGTACTCATCTTTACATTGTGGACCTGCATGTTCTTTGATGCAAGGAAATGCAAGGAAATAAAATGAGTGCAGAGAAAGTGCAGAGAAAGATAGGTGTCTCCTTCTGAAGCATGACTGCCCCTTCTGTGACACTGTTATATGACATGACAGACAGTAGCATTGCTGTCCTCGCCCCTTCTCCAGCTAATTCTTTCCTTCTTCTCTCCTTGCTATGATTCTTCTCCTGGACAAGGCATCTGACCTCACTGAAAATTCTGCTGTTTATCCCAGAAGAAATCTCTATCCCAGACAAAATCTTATGCGAAATACCGCAGGACCTGCATTGGCAGAGTGTGTTGGCAGTGAAATCGGGTGTATTCATTCGCCTTTCCTCTAGAAGGTCCTCATGTGGTTAGACCTCCAATACAGTTGGGCAGAGAACCACCTTCCTAAAGTGGTGATCTGAATTCACACCCGTGGTTATGCCTTTGAACTTAACGATCCAGCCACTGTTGTTCTCCCCACGTTTGGTGCTGAGAACTTCGGTTTTATATATAAACAGGCCCTTGAGAAACTTTGTAGCAAAGGACTCCAAGTAATTTGGCATCACATCTCCTGTTAGACGTCCACCTGTACTTGCAGCATTGGCGGGATATCCATCTCCATTGGAGAGAAACGCAGTTCTCCGTGAACGCTATTGAGTGATTGATCACGTCTTAGAGACGGAAATTGTTGAATAATAGCATAGGGAAGGCATGTAATTGTTGATAGAAAGCCCAGAATACACGTTCTTTTGCCCAGATTCCGCCTGCATTACTATCCTGGGTGATCAACCGCAGGCTAATAAAACAGTCTTTTATCAGAGTATGAGCAGTGATAAGAGTAGCAGGCCCTGAGCCGATGATTCCGATACTTGACTGATTAAGAGCCATGTCTTCGTCGTACACCAAGCGGAGGAGAGGAGTTATCGAGTTCGGGATAGTTACCAAACCTTGTTGGCAAACAGCATTATATAGCTGTTGAATGAGGGAAAAGCTGGGTGTCTGAGCCATAGCGGCTTTTGGTATCGAAGTATCATCGATAACTCCGGAATGGTGCACCGCATTGACAGACACGTAAACCGCGGCCCTTCATACAAACATCCAACAGGTAGGTTCATTCGCCGAAGCACAGAGACTGTTGATCGTCGGTCATCCTGGGCTTGAACCATGATGAACCTTGTGTATTGTCCGTCCTTCACGGTTAGGCTGCCTGGAGTTGTAGGTCTGACGAGCGGCACTCAGACGAAGCCCAACAACATTTGGATAGGGAGCGAGAGAGTTGTGAGTTTGCATGGACAAGGTGATTGATCTGGTTGCATGGTCAACCCTGTGTTTTCCGCCAAACTTAACCTGAGTTCCAAACGCCCAGGCGGCCATCACGTACCTGAATATCGTATTCTGAGTCCCGACCGATGCCTCCAAAGCATTTCTCTTATTTCGCTAGCGGCCACCCACTCCTTGGGGCAGGGTCAAATGTCGTCAACTCACTCTGATCCTCCTTTGATATGTCCACATCCACCCCTTTTTGGGCTTAGCCCGTATAGTATTTATTTCTTCTTCCTTTCAAGTTAGAACGCACGAGTGACAAAAGAGAGTCTTACACATCAAAGCTGATTGTGGACACGGTTGTGTGCGTTTGTTTCGCGGACATCGGATTTAGATAGTCAACACGTTCGCAAACGATAAGAAGCAGTCGTATCGGGAGCTTTTCATAGACTGAAGGAGCTTTGCTGCTGTTAACTGTGGGCTTCATCCGATTCTAGCCCGTCATCTAGCGTCGTTTCCTTCTGGCTCGTTTCATTATGCTGGGCAACATCTCAATCTCAGCACACCTCTTAACCCAATTTGATTGGCGATTCTTTGGTGTGGGTACTCTTCCGCTCATAATCATTTATGCTGCTCGACTATGCCCAGTGTCCACTAGCAGACACGGATGGGTGACCCGGCAAGTCACTCCAGCAAATGAAGGATGAGCGTCCGTTGCAACATATGAAAGCTATCGAGACACAGGAGATTATTTCCCCCCCCTCCCCCCTTGTGCAGCGAACTAGATGATAGAGCTGATACAAACACCGGAAAGGGCATGAGGGACTGGAACGATTCACACTTTCCATAACGATCCCGTCCTGATTGTACTCTTCAAGTTTGCCTGGTATCCTCGCTGCTACGAGAACAACTTACGGCGATGTGTGGCAGACTAAGATCCGAACTGGTAAGCATGTATAAAAGGTCGTAAGAAGACACCCTCGGACAAATCAGCTCAAGAAGTGATATATTGTCCTTATCTATTTTTCCTCCTATTCATGTGGTAGTCGTTTGCTCCAACACCGCCAAACCTGGCGTTCTGGGTAGCTCACCATAGACAAATGGGACTTGATAACTGGCTTGGACGCTTAGCAGCCTTTCTGGTTGTCTTGAATGGCGATATTGATGAAGCTAATCAAAGCTTGTGCCAGCGGCTTGAGTTGGATAGGCCGTGAATCCCTCTGATCAAGCTCCAAAGCCGGTAGCTTCAAATTCCAGAGCACATGCAAATCTGTGGGAGTAATCGCTGAGAGAAACTAACAATTATATTTGGCCCCGTTCTGGATCAAAGTCACAAAAATTGCGGATTGGAAGTTTGGCAGTTAGGTCTTCCCTTTCATTCGGTTTGGTGTACTCCACAAGACAGACCTTCTACTCTCAGGACGGAGCTAAATGCTATCAAGAGAATCTCACACGTGATGTACTAACTACGTCCGAAAGACATTATAGGACGCTTGTATCATAGGTGACTCTGAAGCCATCTTCGTGGAGTATCGCAAATTGCGTCCAAGCCTTCTCATCAGGGAGAATCCTGATTGGGATATGTCATTCCGTCATGGATTACTTTCTTTCTCTCCTTAACTTCTATGAACTTTTCCCTTCTAATTCAGAAAAACTACATTCTAAAAATAGTGTTGCTAGTGGCCGGAATAGTCGGCAGCGTTTTTTCGGCTGATCGCTAATGATGAAGCTACCCCCGAGTCTTCCTACAGCTATCATGGCACGGAAGAGCTAACACTCAGCACGCCCTTTCTATTTGATTTCTGGCAGCCAGAATACATGTAGCGTGCCTGATCCTCGAATGCTTATTTAATACTCCTGGCCTGCGCCCACTCTTGGACACTCGCCAGACATTTGTCCCACTTTATGTCCACCGCAAACCGGACGCGAGAAGCACCGCACCAGCCCTCAATACCCTCATCCAACGCTGAGAATATAAATCTTCTCAAACACCTGTGGAGACAGTCGTAGGAAGAAGGGAAGCACTACTGCCCGACGAAGAAGCTGATATTTCGCAACTTGTGCCCATTCCGTTTCTGGATAGGGCTCTTCTATCCCAATTAGACAAACTTCGATGGGGCCAGGAGTCGGGCGAGCACTTTATAACTGCGGGTCGTTCTTCTGTTCTGAGGCTAGGTGAACACATCGACCATGCCCAACGTTGAACTCCTGTAAGCACAATATTTTGACCTCGTCCATGACTCTATCGTTGATGATCAACGCAGTCTCGGTCCTATGCTTATTGGCGTTTTCGCCAACACCATTCTTTACGGCGTGAGTGGTCGTAAACCACCAGAGATAGAATGCTCTTAATCTTCAGCAATTAGGTTTTGATTGTGCAGGTAGGTCACCCGGAGGAAGATGGACTGCTGTTGGTGCTAAACCTTCACCCAGTCGTTCATTTATTACCAGACCTATAAGAAGTATACCGTTTTCTTAATCTCATGATCCCCGTTTCCGTTACTCAAACTAATCCTTAGAGATCCCACATGGATTCGCTATTTTGTAGGTTCCCGTGATTTCCGAGGGTCCCAGTCACTCACGCAATATGTTTTTTAGGTGCTCTACCTGTTCATCTTGGAAACAATGAATACGGGATTCAACATCGGAATGATGTATGAGCCTCTGATCATAGGCTTTGGTATGTTGCACCAAACCTCCTTTTAGACCTCTCCTAACACTTATTGGATGACAGGAACTGAGCGAGCTGTCACAATTGCCCCCATCAGTATGTCTTCTGTTCCGAAGCCCCCCTCAAAGTCTCTTAATTTTGTGATGTGTTCCCCTGCTTCCATCAATCAGTGTTAGATGCCGGTAAGCGAGTGACACTATTTCTCCGCTAACCACTCTAATGAGCCAAATTTCATCCGTTAACGTTCGTCATAGACCCAATTGTCACTGTTAGTATGGTTTTTTTCTGATGTTCCGGCGTTTCCCTGTCTCCTTTCATTTTGATTCTGAAAGTAGGAGTGGCTGAATACTTGATAATAGGTCATGATTTCGACGCCTGTGCAACTGTTCATGGCGTGGAGAATCCAAGTGATCAACAAGTCGGTGCTGATCACCTCTTCCATCGTGTTCTTCGCTGTTTGTGCACTTGGTGAGTGAGCCGTCAAGTGAATTATGTCCACAGTCTAGCTTATCCAACCAACGTTAGTCGGAGGAATCGCTACTACAATTTCAGTGACACTCATCCCTGAATTTGCGAGACTTCAACAATTCCACGGCGCCGTTATCACTTGGTTGGCATCCTCCGCTACTGGAGATGTCGTGATCACCGCTGCCTTGGTGTGGTCACTGGTGGGATTCAACTGTTAAATGAATGGGTGGTTGGCGAGGCTAATGCCCTTAACTCAGTATAAACGCAAGACAGGATTCAAGAACACCGACGACCAGATCAGCAGGCTCATGAGATGTGAGTGTCAGTCTCGACCTGCTGATAAGTGACTTATCCCATTTTCATAGTGACAATTCAGACTGGTGCCATCACAGCCGTCTCAGCTGCAGCCGATGTTCTCATCTTTATTCTTGTTCCTGTAAGTATGTGCTGCACAACGGACAGGCAGTTGTTTTGATATTTATCTCCGCAGAAAACTACGCTGTGAGTGCGGAACAAGGGACTAAGAACTCTTCTCATTCATATCCGCAGCAACTTTATCTGGGACTTTGCTCTCTCCAAACTATATACCAACTCTCTGTTGAGCACGTAAGTGAAATGTACGTCATGTATCATACATTCACTCAAGTGCACTGGGTATAGGTTAAATGCCCGCGCGGGATGGGGCAATCTCTCTGGCAATGCTAATGATACCCATAATGTTCTATTCGGAGATCAGGAGAGAAAAACTGGTTCTCAGAGACAAGTCACTATCAATGGGAAGGTAGGATAAAACCTTAATCCACCCCAAAATATGATTCATATTGAAACTACTTTCGCCTTTTGCAGCGCTCTCACCAGCTCCAACCTACTCGTCAAATCGTACGTTTTACATGTTCGTTCATCTTCAAATGGCTTGCTCATGACAAGCTATATATCTCAACAAGTCAAGTGGAGGGGTCTACGACTTGGACACCTACATTTCCTACAATTATGACTCGGAGGGGATATCCACCTCCAACGTAGACCTTGAGCGGGGAATATCTGTCACACAAGTGGTTGAAACGGTGGTCGAAGGTCCTCTGCCCGAGGGTAGAGGGCAAACGCGACCGAAAATCGTGCCCGGCGTCGATAGAAGCAAGCCAAACCGCATGAGGAATCTAGAGGAGTAGATGAAAGTTGGAAGACCTCTGGAACCAACTGCTTGTCCTTCCTTCTTCTATGTATTTATGTACCAGTGCAATATGTAGTCGATTATTCAGTGGGGTGGACTAGAAACTGACCAACGTCTTGGCACTGAGAACGCGATGGTATATTTAGCTGCAAGAATTTATTCCCAGTCGTTACGAGTTATTGTTTCCACAGTGATTGCCGGAATGTCGACCCGACTGCGTATGGTGGACAGAACGAATAACATCAGATTAAATGGTGGCTTTCCGCCACAGGGCTGTCGTGATCCCACAGAGCAAGGCGGATATTACGTGCGAGGTGAACAAAGAACGGCTCAAGTGCTCATTTCGCTTCCCGGCCAATACATTTGCGAACTGGAACGTGAGGAATGACATCTTCATGTAGGCACACACTTGCGAACGTCGGGCTAAGCATAATGGGCCGACCAAACTAGATGTTCAATGACACTACATGGCCATGGTGGGAACGTGGTCAGACGAGGCTCTTAGTCTGTAAGGAGGCAATTAAACTATTCTTCGCTTAACCCAGATGCCCGGCTACGAGTTGGGAATGACGGAGCATAATTCAATCCATAAGTACGTGCTCCACCTACCTACTCGCATGTAATGCGTGTATGCTCCGCCCGTTGATAGATAGCGCAACAGAATCCGGGTGGTAGGTCACCTGCGACCTTAGGAATTAATACTGACAAGTAGATGAATCACGAGCCCAGTGTCCTTGGAAGATGCGGAGCAACGTCATCTCCATTGAGCTAAACCCACAGATGAGGGAATAAGCGGGGCGGCGGTGACGTTTGAGATCGAAGGGATAAGCAGGTCGTTGCTTGCAACCAGTCCGCCTGTTGTGGCTGAGTGAATGAGAAAGATGGTTGACGGCAAGCTGTCTGTCGACATGCTCTTAGGCCAAAGTCCTGGTTCCAACAAAGGATGTAAGCCACGGGGTTTGTGCATTCTCATGCCTTCTAGTCCAACCAAGTGCCGCATGCCAGTCACAAGATAGCCGAAGCTCGTCGTCTATGTGGTGGGGCAAAAATTAAAATCCATTTTGCGTATAACTCTATGCCACAAAAACCGCCCCCAAACCGCCCGACATCCCTGGAGTTACAACCACGTTTCAATGGGCGTGGTTCTTGTGATGTTCTAGAAGGGCAGTCAAAATAATGGTATGGCATGTTGATGGCGAGGTACATACTCAAATGCACTGGATAGAAAGCCACAGTGAATAAGGCAATCAAACCGGTGGCAGAAACGACTCACTGTTGTAGTCAAGGGTATAGCTGATACCGAAAATAGTGGCAATAAGAGCAACGAGAGGGGCGCCGGATGCGTTCTTGCCGTTGAAGTATCGGCCCTTAATGCCGCTCACGCGCGGCACAGCACGACCTTTTGGGAGCTTGGAGTAGAAATCAACGAGAGGGCCAAGGCCAGCGCCGGAACCCCCGGACTGTGTACAACATGTCACTGGGTTATTTTTTCTTTGCTTCCTTCAAGTATTCGGGATGGAAACGCACGACAAGTTTAGGTGTGGCAATCTTGGGGGGAACGAGACCTCCGAGTTGGCGACGAACGAGAGAGGCGTGCATGCTGAATATTATGGACGACGGTCGGAGTGAGTCGGGGAGTAGGTGTTTTTGTTTGTCCTCCTTTGGCTCGCAGCGAACTCAGTTCTGTGATCCAAGTCAGGTGATCACCCAACAGGTGTCTCAAAATTCCCTGCTGATCAAGAAAGAGTGGGCAAGGAACGTTTGGGACCTTCATATACTAGGTGTTCGAACGAATGCCTGCCACCTCAACGCTTACTGGGAGTTAGAGCAAGCGCATGGTAAGACTCACCCGCATTCACAAGAGAACCTTCCCTGGGTGTCAAGGGACATTGATAAATGAGCCATTGCATATTCATGGAGATACGAGGCAAGCTACTTACAAGGACGTCGGTCAACGCGGACCATCGGCTTCGGAGCCCCTCTGGTCGAGTGTCCGAGGGCAATGATCGTCGAGCAACCTCCCAGGGGTGTGGAGGTTCAGACATGCCTACACCTTCCATGGATACTGTCGACTGAGAATCCTTTCCCCATCCTCTTGCTCTTTTCTGTTGAGCGAAGGATCGGGTGCGCTGCGAACATCAGCGCATCAATAGAGGTTCCGCATTTGGTGCGATAAGAACGGTACACGAGGTACCAGTTGAAACGAATTTCACACCAAATTTTCCATCATTATTTTCCTTTCGTTTGGGTCGTTGACCCGTGATTCTTATCGGATGGGTCAAGGTATATGCAGGAGATTTCCTTCCGGTAACATGCCACTATGACTGAGGTGAGTTGATCTTACTATAGCGCTCTAATTCGGTACTCATCACTGTTTGTAGTTGCTTAAAGCTCGATAGGTATATATGCTAGTCGATTGCCACTACGACTGAGTTACTTAAAAGCTCTATATTTTCAAATGGCTTATCAGAACTGTTTCTCTATTTTTATCTGTATTGAGACGTTGGCCAAACTGCTAAGGTTGTCATACGCATCCCCCTTCTCACCATTGAAATAGCCCTCGCTTGCAGTAGTGAGACTTGTTGGAGGCCGAGTGAGCCCCCATTGGCTGGACAGTTCATATCACTCACGGCTACGTTTATCAGTGAAAGATAGGACGAGTCGAGGGTGTAACCCGGCAGGATAGCGCCATTCGTGGATGAACTCTGGGTTGGAATGATAACGCTTGTCAAAACCTGCTAACCAGTTGTTGACAGGTCCACCTCCTATTACAGGAGGCCAAATTGGAGAGCAAAGCGCCTTCTGGATAAGCCACCGCATATTGGCTCGCTAGGGTTGGTTGGATGTACGCTGCCTCCATTTCTTGGATGCATTCCATCGGGGTCGTGGCCTTGTTGCAACCATCTCCGGGTTTCATCGTCGAGTTGTTGAATAACCATAACGTCATGGCAATAGCCTGGTCAAGTGAGAGGTATGCGTGACTGCCGGGCGTGGAAACGTATGTGAACATGAGGTCGCTTATGATTTGATCTCTTGCCAAAGACCAGATCACCAGATCACTATTCCCGGTTCTTAGCTTCCGAGACAAGTAATTCACGCGTCATAGAAATAAGGCACGAGATTGACGAGTTACAAAAAAAAAAGTATAATACATGTACTCATGGGTATCACTATCTGATTATTGGGATGGGAGGAGACTCGAGTGAAGCCAGAGTATTCATGGTCATGTCTTGTTTTGTTCCTGCGCCGCCTTCGTTTCCTGCCACTGACATTGCAGACACTTATCGTTCACCCTATCAATTATGTCTTGAACGTCAGGTCCATAGACCTACGATTCAAATTGAGTAAATACCATCCAGGTTGAACATCGTGCCGACACACCTTGATACACGCGCGGCTTCGGCAGTCCTTGGGGTGAGCGTAACTATTTTCACAGTTAGCGGACATGCAATCATAGATTGCTGTGACCATATGTCGTTGGAAATGCTGGAGATGCACGTCTCAACGGCGAGCAAGATGAAAATTAGTGGTAGGTACCAACTCCGCACGTCAACCACAATGTCCCTGCGCTGCGAAGCGCATTTCAGATAGGTACGCACAACGAGAGGTGGGAGACCCTACGCACGCTTTACGTTGACACATATTTCGTCGTGAGGGTGGTTGTGAGGGTGTAGTCGAGAGGTATGATTGGAGCAACGGGGAGGGTAAGAGGTAAAGAGCTAAGAGTACGAGACGCGGCTGCTGAAATACCACTGGCAGGGTGGCAATTTCCACAGCTTTCAAAATTGCTGTTTACTGCAGATTCAGAAGCAGTCAACCTGCAAGATGGGGCATGAAGCGATTTAGTAACGTGAATAGTCAACCGGGCCATCAATAACCACTTCCGTTCGAGCTAAAGAGTCGCCGCCTGGTGGCTGCTGGAGCCTAGCTTGAGATACCATATGCGTCAAACGAGGGATAAGTGGTTACTGGTGGTGACCCCCTCCGCTCCGATGTTTACGCTTATTGTCCACATGTGACCCCCTAACATCCTATTTTTCGGCTATGCCGTAAATTCGTATTGTTTCCCGAGCTTCTTTCATTCCCTGTTTCGCTTGATGATGTCTTTTGCATCACAATGCTGTTGTCTTGCTGTGGGCGCTGCTGAAATATCGGATCCTACATTTCACAGTTGACACCGTTTAGTATTTCTTTACAAACTCCGCATTAAGGGATGGCCAGGGCTGTGTAAACTAGACTCCTGGGCTGCGGGTGCACGACAGCGCGATGTGGTTGATAAAGAACAACAACGAATACTCCCATCAGAATTCGCTATTCCTGTTTCTCTTCTTGTACCATTACCTCTTGTAGGCAATTCGTGACGCGACTCTTCTCCTCGATTGAATAGACATCCCCTAGACATCTCAGCACATCGTGCGAATGCTTCTCATGAAGAGCTTCCATGAAACGGGATCTTGGAGAACCTTGGAGGTCCTTCTGTCTCTTGTGGCGACTTGGAACCACCAAAGGGTCCCCGGAATCTCCGACTCCCGCGCAGGATACATTATCCTGGACCTGCATCGGTCTACGCCTATTATGTATTCTTTCACGAGGGAGTTTAGCAATCCCTTAGCAATCCCATCGATAACAGTGGAGTTTTGATGGGAGATAAATGCCCTCACCCTTGGCGGAGTATCGGTCAAAGGATGCTCACTGTCTTTCGTAATACTCTCTTGTCCAAGGCTTGGCTGAGTAGCGATAAGAGACGGAAAATGGCTCTCCGCATGACTCGCACCGGAAAGGAAAAACCGACATTATCAAAGTTCCCTGTCCTTGAGCGATAGGGAAGTGTAAGAGATAAAGAACCAATGACTCAACTTCGACTTCCCTTTGTCAAATTCTGCATGTCTAGGCGTTATCATCAGCAAGGGGAGCAAGGCTTGTGGCTTCCCAAAATCTTCTTTTGGAGAAACGGTACCCGGCTGTATCTTCAGCTGAACACTTCTCCGGGTCGGAGTTCATGGCTGGAGACCTTTGGTTCGGTCTTGGTCCTTGCAGTCCCGGAACTTAGACAGATACGACCCGAGATTGAAGTCTCATCATCCCAGTTCGTCCCCTCTTGTTCCGAATACGCGATTTACGCCGTTTCAGCCGAAGTAAACTCTAAATGACGTTGACGGAGTTGAAACTTTTGTGTCTGAGAGCGAATAAATTATTCATTTCTGTTGGTCTGGACCTAGGTGCAACACAACAAATTTTCTCGTCACCAAGTTGAAGATGCTACCAAAAATAAAGGCAATTAGGGAGCAAGTAAAAATGATGACGTTATAGGGCATGCTAAAGTCGGGTGTTGCAACGTCGACGAGTAGGATAGAGGTGTAGATAGGTTCGCCCAATTGATATCCATCAAACGAGTGAGTGTCATTGGTTTCGGTGTTAAAGGTTAGAGGTGTCAAAACGGCTGGGGGTAGATCCCATCCACGCTGTGCATCGGGTGGATGCTCGGTGTAGCGCAGAAATGCTTTGTCAACGTCCATCGTCAGATGGGTTACACTTTTGGGTGGTAGACGAAGCACCGCTTGGAAAGTGGTGGGGCGTGAATGAGGGACGGCCGCAGTGTAGGATATATTGGATATGATGTCGTCTGGATCGAGGACCAATGAGCGACGTAAAACAGGTGGTGATGTTTTACTTACCACGAAGATGTCCCTCAACACGAGCCTGTAAAGTATGCAAGTAGAACTGGACGAGCCATGGCATAGTCTCAAGATAGATTAGCGACTGGGTTACCGGTTGATGGTTCCTCAAAACGAGGGAAAGCTTTCCATTCGCTTGACTAAAACCTCGCAAAGTCCGGACGACGGATATCGGAGTCACAGGTTGGATAGTAGCTGAAATATATGTCAATAAACAATAAACCATGAAAGATCCATACGCACGATAGTGGAAGTCGCCTTGCCAATGCATAGCAACATTTAACGGCTTCTGAGCTAGCATCACACGTCAAACGAAGTATCCCAACTGAGCTTTCCGATAACACTTACTGGTGAGTACGTCATAAAGGGCTAGCGAGCCGGACAAAACAGGAGGCTCAGGCATGATGCTATAGGGATCGGAGCTGGGTAAGGTCACCTGGACAACGCTCGAATCTGCAGCGGGACAGTTCCTCTCAATGGCGCGATCGAACAGAGATTGGAGGGACCAATCTTGAACGGGTCAGCCTCAGATCTAGAGGGAATTGCTTTGACTTACTTCGGTTATTACTGGCAGAGGAGCGCAGTGGGTTCATTACGCTTTGGAATGTCAAACGTACTTTGACTCCAGCTGCACCGAGCCACAGAACGTGAACACCCATTCCATGCCAATCCGCATCGAATAGGCGATGAGGATTTAGAAGACCTGCGATGCCCGATAATGATTTGCATGGAAGCAGTTTGAGAAAAGGCGTCAGGTTCTCTGTGCAGACATGTTCAGACGGTAGTGATGCGTGCCGTAGCTCATGTGCAGTATTCTCATTCCAGCTTGGGAGAACACCCTGGGGAAAGTATGAGCGCGTTGGCGATGTTGTACGTTGCTCGTCAAGAGAGCCGAGGGAAGCACAGAATAGTCCCGCTAGAGCATTGCGCAGACCTTTCCAACGATCGTCTATACTTTTGACGGATTAGTAATTGTCTCAAATGAGAGAATGCTACAGGTACCTGGTAGGCGGGCCAGTGCCCATCCACGCCCAGAGTTCTGCCCCGGTTCCTACGCCTTTCTCCTCGGGATATCCCCAGTGTTCATAATTCCAACTCCCAGCATTAAGTGTGAGGTGTAGTTCTGTTACGGCATGTTCTCTAAGTATCTGGCCCAAAGCCAACGGGAACAGGGTGTAGTGTTGCGCTATTGGCGCAGAATCAGCCTCGTCCGATACCGGGCAATAGATGCACGTACAAACGTCCGGGGTATTCAACGTGCGAGGGTCTCTTGGTGACACTCCTCTCAGCAGTGTTTCAAACGTAAACGTTGTGGAAACGCGACCATCCTGGAGAGGGATTATCTTCAATTTCTCATCAAATGTTTCAGCATTCAATCCATAGACGAGGTTGTGGGCGAATGAGAAAGATAGAAGCCAGTATAGGCCCAGTTTCATGAAGAAAGCCTTTCAAAGTTATGGTGAGCGACCTCACGGACTGGTTGTGAACATCACTTTCGCGTGTGACTGTCACGAACCTGAGCTGGGCGGAGTCTAAAATGATAAGAACAAACCGCAACTCTCCTGTCCCTTTCTCTCCGCCCCAAATAAACACAAAATATTCCCAAGAAAACGAGGTGCATCACGGAACGTGGGTACTCAAAGAATTAAGTTTAGAAGCTTGACTCAAATATGCTTTTGGTCGCATGTGCGGTCTTGTCAAAATCGTGGCAATGGATCAGGTTCGTCTGATCTTTACTGTGGTGGCGTGGGTGCTGAAAATGAAGGAAAGGCATTGTATTGCCCACTGACTGCAGGAAATTACCAAACAATAGCCGTTTCACGGGGCTATTCAAGTCTTTAAACCTTACAGATGAGTCTCCTTCCCAGCAGGTTCACTGTTATTGCAGTATCAGGGGAGGGTTCGGACAGCCATCACCGTGATGCTCGAAAAGTGTACGTCAATCCAGAGGCTTTAAGGGCGCACAAGCTCTGCACTGGAGACGTTGTCGCCATAACTGGCGAGAAGTTCTCTGATACAAAGGTTGGTTATCTTCGACCGCACACCAAGCTGTCGCATCCCAGGCGATAAGACTCAATACAACCCTATTAGGATTTTGCCCTGGGGGTTGTTTGGCCCTCTTTGCAGCTGTCCCAACAATGTAAGTACTGAAAGACATATCAACCAATTTGTTCAGCTCGCCCAATGTGGCAGGATATCCAGCCGTTATCGTCCCGAGTTCACTGCTGTTGACGGCTCGCTTGAAATCTGGTCAACACGCTTACATCTTCCCCCTCTCTGGCACGGCTTCCGGTAAACTCCCACCGGAGATACCCCCCTTGCACCAAGCTCAGGAAGCTGCAACCATACGCTTGAGGGAAGTACCATACGAAGAAACGACATCCTTACTCACCCCGTCCGGCCGCTCCCATGAGTCGAAGAGGCGAGATTGGATGTACCTTCTTCTACGGGAATATCTAGGTCAGTCGCTTTGCGTTCTTGTACTCTCCACAAGCCGTTAACCTGTCCCTCGTGATTGTGATTCCAGTGGGTCTGAAATATGTCACGAGCCGACAGGTCTTTGAGGTCTCTTACGAAGGCCAAAGACGCCGCTTTACCTTAGCTTCTATAACACCCAAGGGTTCAGCCGGTATAGAAGGTGTGAATTCGCTCACGCGTGGGTTAGAGACGCTGTCATTGGGTCCGTCACCTCAGATATGGTTGGTCACTTGGGACACGATGGTCACCATAACCGGGAATGACCCCAAGGGAGAACCACAGGTGGTCCACAAGGCAAGATACTTCCGCGGTCGGCTTTTCTTACACAACTGGATATCTGATTTGTATTCATATGCTGACAGCCAGAAATCGAGATTTTGGAGCACACATCCACAAGCGACGCTTATTCATCCGTGGGTGGCCTGGAAAGACAGATCGCTGAGATTAGAGACTTATTGGAGATACCGCTTACTCGCCCGGAGCTTTTCCGCTACTTCGGTAAGCAACCTTCCTGGATTGAGACTTATCAACGAACTTATTGCCTTGTAACCTCCAAACAATTTCCTCTGTAATTAGGCTTGAAACCGCCCCGCGGAATTTTGTTACATGGCCCTCCTGGGACAGGAAAGACGCATCTGGCAAGGGCCATAGCTTCATCAACGAAATCATCAGTTTTGGTCATCAATGGACCTGAACTTTCCTCCGCGTATCACGGTGAAACTGAGTCCAAACTACGAGATGTTTTCAAGGAGGCCCGAGAGAAGAGCCCTTGCATTGTAGTGCTTGATGAAGTAGACGCTCTGGCCCCACGAAGAGAAGAAGGTGCCGGGGGCGAAGTCGAGAAAAGAGTTGTGGCAACGCTTCTGACTATATTGGATGGCATGGAGGATGGAGGTGAACAAACACAAGGTCGTGTTGTTGTCATCGGAACGACCAATCGCCCCAATGCGATCGATCCTGCTCTCCGGCGCCCTGGTCGTTTCGATCGCGAAATTGAGATAGGTAAGTGAAATGAAAATTCTTCTTGGCTCGACTCACGTTCAGCAGGTGTTCCGGACGCCCAGGCCCGTTTTTCTATCCTCAAGGTCCTCCTTGCCAAGACGCCTTACAATATCTCTGATGAAGAGCTCGCTGCTTTTGCTTCAAGGGTGCACGGCTATGTCGGTGCTGATCTGGCAGCCATCGTCCGAGAAGCAGGGACGATTGCCATAAAACGATGGATGTCGACATCGCCCCAAGATGCAAGCAGTCTTCCACCTAAATTAACCATCGCCGAGCTCATGTCATCGCTACCCTCCGTAAGGCCCTCGGCCATGCGTTCTTTATTTGTCGAAATGCCCCAAGTTCGGTACTCAGACATCGGCGGACAAGCATATGTGATACAGAAGCTACGTGAAGCTATTGAATGGCCACTGCTGCATCCTGAAGCTTTCAGGCGACTTGGTGTGCGCCCACCAAAGGGTCTGTTATTGTATGGACCCCCCGGATGCAGTAAAACCGTCCTAGCGAGAGCCTGCGCATGCGAGAGTGGAGTAAATTTCGTGGCTGTTAAAGGACCTGAGGTGAGGATGAGCCCTGATTGACTCACCGGTAATCTGACTAAATATGGGTCCAGCTGTTGAACAAGTACGTCGGAGAGTCTGAGAGGGGCGTAAGGGATATATTCAGAAAAGCCCGTGCTGCCGCACCGTCTATCATATTCTTCGTGGGTTACCCAACCATCCGATTTTTCAGCTGGCCGGTAATGGACATGTGGTAGGATGAGATAGACGCCCTTGCAACATCAAGGGGTATTTCGGACACGGAGGCGGGGTCTCATGAGGGCGTCCTCACAAGCCTTCTAAATGAAATGGACGGCGTGCAAGAGCTTATAGGCGTGACGATTGTCGCTGCAACTAACAGGCCGGAAGTCATCGTAAGTTCTCCATTCCCTCGGAACAACTATCCCGACTCAACCTGCTTAAGGATTTGGCTCTTATGCGTCCCGGTAGATTGGATCGCATACTCTATGTTGGCCCTCCCGATCAAGCTGGAAGAGAGGAAATTCTACGCATCAAGACAAAGAACATGAGCGTTGAAGATACCATAAATCTCGCCGAATTGGCCGCCCTTGTGAGCTCAGGGTCTCTTGTCATATCCTTTCCAACTGACAACTGCGTCTTTCTTCCCCCCACCCCCCTATACCGCACGGTCGCAGTGTGAGGGATGTTCAGGAGCAGAGATCGTCGCAATGTGTCAGGAGGCTGCTATTCTTGAAATGCAGAAAGATATTAACGCTCCTTTCGTACGTTGCCCCTCTGCAATCACTCATATTTGCCGTCCCCTTACTTTTGCTTCAACAGGTTTCACAACAATCCTTCGTAGCTGCGGCCAAAAGCATGAAACGCCAAATAACTCCAACTGTACTAGAAAAGTACGCAAGATGGCGCAATGACAGCGGGATCAGAAGCTTGTGACCATTCACGCGGATTGTACCATAAAAGAAGCAGAGAAAATACAAGAGCACCTCACGCATGCTTCAACGTGGTTAAAGTGAGGCAAAAAAAAACTTATCATGCGTTTGTTCACATGAGTGGGTCAGTGGTGAACTTACGTTCGTACATTACGATTTCACGGATGCGACCTTGTGGGATGCCAAGTTTCCTTTACTTCTTCCCGCCAAGAGTGTCTGTTCATGCCGAGGGATGAAGTGATCCCGGCCCAACAGATTTTGCGTGATCGACTACATTTACCAGACTCGACCTCAGTCGCTGAGTTTTGGGGTTCTTCCTTTGCTGTTTCGGCTTTTGGTAATCAAAACATGGTCCGCGAATATATGGGTTGTGTCACGAGTGTGATTCAGGGCATGCATATTAATAGAATACCAGTCGAAATTTATTTTTGGCTCGGCCAGGAAAAGAATATTGACAGCCGAGCTTTCCTTATGGTGTCCGATAAACTCAAGGTTTCTTCCTTCAGGTCTTCAGGTGGGCACGTTCTAGTCTTCGCTCATGGGATCCAGAATCAGCGAAGGAACTTGTTTGGAAAGGGGTCTCAAGAATTCTAAGACGTTCCTCCACCGTCAGCTGATTCCCCAGTCCTGAACAAGTAAAGATGCTGAGTACTTCGCTATTCTCCGGCGTCCTTGTATGATCCTTGACAGGGAGTTTCGCGGGAGAATCGGTAAATCTTTCTCAGACCTGGGAGGTCAAGCGGATATTCCACCGTCTTCGGACACTATCAATTGTTTATTCCCCTGAGCATCACCCAGTTTGGGGTTGTTTATGGATCCGATAGCAAGGCGCGAATTATCAATACGATATATGAGTGGGGAGTATGTTCTAAGGAATCTTGTACTATGGCAGTCCGAAGATATAAGTCACCGGGAAAGAGCGTTACACCAAAGCCCAGGACTCATCATACAAAGCGTCTTCGCGCCTACATTCAACTAAATCACCGTACTCACGACCTCTCGCGTAACATATTACTTTCTGGCCACGCACACCAGAAGCGAACCCCTGCAAATAACGTTTCCCAGAAGGGCAACCAAGCGAAATCCTCCTTAGCCTATCGCAAACCTCGAAGAACTTTGTGCTAAGTGCTCTGTTTGATTCTGGAGTGGAGAGACATGCGTATGCACCGTGTTGTCTGTGTGTTAGTTGGGAGATTACAAAGACGAGGGATTGTAAATTGGGAAGGGTGTGTAGTGGTGTCAGAAGGGAAGCCATGTTCGATTCTGATTCCGAGTCTGGGTGCTGAGTGTCTGTGAATGAGTACCGAGGATCGATCCAGAGCAATAGCATAACTTACCTGTGTGACATCCCCAAAGACGGAGAGGTGCACCAGATTCGGTAGGCAAGTAACTAACTGCTCGGCAAAGCTCGTTATGGTGGATGGCTGATCATTCACTAAGATACCAGCACTGTCATATAACCCAACGCAAAGCGAAGTGAGGGTCTCCCAAAACGGTTTTAGCGCCGCAATGGTCTCCTCGATACACTTCTCTGTTAGGGTGACCCTTCCGATACGTAAACGCTGGATCGGCTTTGTTCGGAACACCCAGAGAATGTCTACATTTTCGATGTGAAGCGTTTTGAGTCCGGGGAGTATATTGGAAGGTATTTCTCCGTCATAGTATGATGGTAGTGTATTGTGCACTTTCGTGCTCGCGATATATATCCTGTCGATGCTTGGGTGGGCTTCAAAGAAACCAGAAGGCTCGAATAGGGCTTGATTGAGCTTTATATCCTCGAGCTCATTTCGGAACGTCCGAAGGCTTTTGGAACACCCCTCTAACATTTTTGGAACAAGGTATGATAGGCTTGAATCGGAGTAGACAGTCATACTATGACTGATACTCAACTCTACGAGGTGAGGTAATGCTGCCAGACACCTTGCGAGTGCGTGCTCGTAATAGCCAGACAGTCTTGCGCGTGACGGGAGTGCGAGGGTGAAAACAAGAGCAGTATGAATGTCGGATGAGAGGATGGTCTCTATCCAAAGCGAAATGGACCTCGTGCCCTTCAACTGGACATTTCGATAAAGTAGCCGTCGAGACTCGGGAAGGAAATTTTTGGACGTGAGACAGAGGTGTCGGAGGTCGTTTTTGTTGGCGACGAGTGAAAGGATGTACCACCACAGTTCTGCGGGTAACCGAGTCAACTTGAAGACGCTCCTGCTCATTGTAGCTTTTGGCAAGGAAAATAGTGCAGCCCTTTACGAATGTGGACACTGGCATATTCAGCCGTCAGGGTGGTCATGATGGTGTACGGGATGGATAAAGGACTAAGGAATATTAGGAGCGAATAGGAGCCATGGATAGAAAAGAAGGTAAATGGCGATGACAGACGTTAAGCGAGGTGCCCAAGGATATCCACGAGTATGGTCGCCGTAATCCGAAGCTAATGGACTCGGTGTGTGCAAATGTCAGACAAGAAACCAGGTTAACAACTCTATTCGACACCTATGAATATGCTAGTGCGACAGTCTGGCAACTCGATTAAACGGCAGTGATGCCTGCCTCTTTCAGTTTTGCCACGAGCTCGTCAACGGACTCGACTTTGCCACCGCCAACGCGCTGGGGAGGTTCTGTCACCTTGAGAGTCTCGAGCACAGGTGTCAAGTCAACACCAAGGTCTGATGGCTTCAGTTTTTCTACAGGCTTCTTCTTGGCCTTCATGATGTTGGGGAGCGAAGCGTAGCGGGGTTCTGTATAATAGGTCAGTATCTAAGTCTCCTCAGAAGGTAAGGGGAGGATTCACCGTTCAAACTACGAAGAGAACAAGAATGTGTTAGTTTTAGCGTTCCAGTCCAAGCAAGATGTTGTGAGACACACCGAAGGTCAGTAGTCACAACCAAAGGCAACCGGCACCTAACTTCTGCACCACCACCATCGATTTCCCTAACCACAGTCGCTTCCCTCTTCGCAATGTCCAGATCAACCTTGCTCGCAAACGTTGCCTGACTCCATCCAAGCAACCCCGCAAGCATCTGCCCAGTCAACCCAAGATCATCGTCAATCGCCTGCTTGCCCAAAATTACCAAGTCGACACCGCCGTTTTTTTCCTTCTCCTTCTCGATGACTGCTCTGAGTGTTTTCGCTACTGCGAGAGGTTCGGGTGCAGGTGCCGACTCGGGAATCTCGACATGGATGGCGGAGTCTGCGCCCATGGCGAGGGCGGTGCGGAGGGTATCTAAGGATTTCGGGGGACCAATAGTGATGGCTTTTATTGACTTGATCTCGTCTTTATGGCGTTCGCGAAGGCGGACGGCTTCCTCGACGGCTGGAGCAGCAGTTCAATGTAGTGTTTGCATACCCAACGGAGAGAACATACCAATCTCGTCAAACGGGTTCTATAGTAGCATTTCGGAGGTATGGATGAGCTGGAGGAGAACAGAAAGATGAAGTTTGGGGATATACCATAGAATGCTTGACATTGGTGTCAATGCCGGTCTGCTGTGGGTTAACCCGGATCTTGACCGCAAAGTCCACTGCGCTGCGCACGACTTTAAACAACACGTTCGGGACGACGAGGAGACTACACACCGCTTGACAGGGACGAGGATGTTGAGCAGACGGGCGGGGGAGGGTCTCATGGTAGTAGTGGTCGGGAGAAAGGGACGGAAGGAGCCGACAACGAACATCAACAAATATTCACATTTTCACATGGCTCTAAAGTACATTCCATTAGTCCTACAGAGAAAACAATCGTATGTACAGTAACAAAATCGCATTTTAAGAGACAGTCTGCGACGATGAGGGTCCCTCTGTCGATACTCCCCTCGACCGGCAAGCAGGACAGTTGTTTTTCCCGGTCTGCAGCCACTTGTCTACACATCCCCTGTGGAACGCATGTCGACACCCCAGAACACGAATCTCATCTTGCTCCTCATAATCATCCAGACAAATTAAGCACTGTGATACCGTCAGTGACCATGTTTACGCCTTCCTGACGAGAACATACCCTTTCTATGCAGTTCGACGCAACCTTGTTCAGCCGTTCGTACTCCTCCAACTTTGTCTTTGTAATCACTTCCAATCCCGACTTTTCTATATCCTCCTTTGTGACAGTGGCCGGCTTGGCGTTGCCCAGCAGTTCAACAAGCTCCCTGAACGACTGCGTCGGTTTCACGTTCCCAAGCAAAGTAATATAAACGACTTACAACAATGCCTCAAACGACTCCAGGTTATCTGGGCCACCAGTGACAATGCTATGATCCGGTGGGTAATATCCTACAAGAACAAATCAGCATCTGCATAATCACCACCAACGAACATATACTGAATGCTTACCACCAATAACATAGATCAAGAACGTCCTCGATCCCGGGCCTCCCATCATAGCGGGTAGCTGTTGGTGTTGACGTCGCGCCTCCTGACTACCTCCTTCCGCACCAAGGCTCTGACTTCTTCTGTTCCCATCAGTACCACCAGGGGGTCGGAGGTTCCTCAGCGCACTAGCAGCACGATTCGGCCATCCTCGCCTCCTCTCCTGTCTTGCCTGCATAGACGGACCGAAACCGCCAAAGAAGGTATCATCATCTTCATCATCCTCATCCATTTCCATCATGGTCCTGTTCCTCATCGGGTGGTGATGACGGTGATGATGGTGGTGACGGTGGGGGTGATGATGATGGTGATGATGATGATCCTCCTCGAACAGGTCAGCGCCCTCCATCTCATCCATCGGCATCATAGGCCGCCAATTTGGCGTATTCACCGATTGTAATCCAACAATAATAACAGGGATCACCGGGTTCCCATTACCGTTATTATTACTGACACTTGCAGAGGCGTTTTGAGCGGGTTCGTGGGTAGCGGGTGATGAAGACGTGGGGTTTGATGAAGAGGTGGGGGTAGAGGAGTTGGGGGAATTGCTGGAAAGCGCAGGTGATGCTTCGCTGAGGGTAGACGTGTTGGCTGGTACGGATGGTGTGAAGGGTGAAGCCGCTGTTGAGGTTGGTCTTGGCGCCGATGCCGTGATGCCCTCTGGTATAGGAGACCGAGCGGATGTGACAGGCGGGAAGCGATACAACCTCCACCAATTGATCCTCCCGGATGCGTCTAGGCCCGTTGACGAGCTTCTATCATTCGTAGGTTGTATATGAGATTCGGGGGTCGGTTGTGTGCGAGGCGCTTCTTCCGAAGGTGCCGGCAAAGGGGATGTAGTTGCGGATGAAAAATCTTCAACCACAATGAGCACAGACATAAATAAGGCAAAGGAAGACGTTACCCACCATCTTCAACAGACTCATCCGATTCTTCGTCCTCCGTGTCTGAGTTGCTGGGATCTTGCAACGGGGGTAAGTCCGAGTCCTCATCATCGCTGTCCGCAAGCTCAGTGGGCACGAGCGACCTGGGTGTAGATGTAGACTGCTGCCTGTCGGCACCAGCACTTGCAGGGACCTCCCGCTCTACATCACGCCTTTCATCCTCCTCATTCCGCTCAGTCGCATCCTCAGCATCATTACCTCGCTCTTCCTGTTCTTGTGTTAAAGCAACCCTCAAATCCGTCTGCAACTCCACCAAGAACCTCTCAAAGCTGCCTTCAGGCGGCAAATCTCCTCCACTTGATCTCTCAGTCCCACCATCACCAGTACCTTCAGCACGCCTCTCACCCTCACCACTCGTCCTCTGCCCCTCCTCACTCCGTTCCTCAGCACCCGTGCTCGCATTCGGACCTAACCCAAGACCAATATTGAATGCCCGAGCCATCTCCGCCAACATCTGCTCTCTAGTATCTGTCAACGTCGGGTTGCGTTCCCCATCTCTGTCCCTCCCACCAGTAGCACCCGTACCATTCGACGTTGGTGATGGAGACGGAGACGAAGACGGGGACGGGACGGGGGAAGAAAAAGCTGACGAGGTCGAAGCCGGACTCGCACGCAGGCCCAATCGTTCCCGAATCGTACCCCACGCCTGCCGCATACGTTCCGCGCGCCCGGCCGGTGACATATCACTGATGCCTGTTGGTCGTGGGGAAGGAGAAGAAGAAGAAACAAAAGGAGTGGATAAGGTCGAATTCAAAGTGGAAGAAGTGGAGGAAGCGGAGGAGGTGGAGGAAGCGGAGGAAGTGGAGGAAGTGGGGAGACCGGAAGAAGTAGAAGGAGCGGAAGAAGAGGAATGTGGCGAAGTAAAAGGAGAGGAAGAGGGAGAAGAAGAAGAATTTGTTGAGTCCAATGTCGGAGGTGCGAGGCCGGAGGAAAGGATTGGCTCTGACGAACCTGTGAGCAGAGAAGCCGCTGTGGCCGCAGCTGCAACACTACAACATACGTCAGACCATCGTGAAATGATTAATAAAAGTGGAAAGGGTGGTACGAACCTAAGTAATGTCCCAAGAACGTCAATGCTACTGGACGATATTGTTGAAGTCGAACGTTCTGGCTGTTGTTGATCTCGCTGCTGACGTCGTTGCTCTTGCTCTTGCTCAGTAGAAGTCAAGGTTTCCTCACCACGTCCTACCTCACCACCACCTGCCACACCCCTATCCTGCTCCACATCACCCACGTCCTCTCCACTCCCCGCAGCTTGATCATCCATTCGACTGGCAGGCCGAGATCCACCCCCAGTCCGCCCCAGAACGGTGGAGAGCCTGTTTCTCGAACCAGACGAGTCAGAGGACAAAGTACGCCTTGGGTGCGACTGTGCACCTGCACGAGTCCCGTTCAAAGTTGCACCAGTGCTATTTTCGCTATGCTCCGATCCGGGATTACCATTAGAATTGGCACTATTGGAGGTGTTTGACCGCGAGATGTCCGTAGTATGTACGATACCCTGAACAACGACAAGGGTGCCGGGAGGAGGGAACTGCCGAGTCGCAGGGTGCGCCGGCGTCTGTTGGGGTTGGGACGGAGGTGATGGCGGTGGAGGCACAGTTGGCTGTGGGGGTCGTTGCAATCGGCGCTCATCTCTGTAAGCTTCGCCTTGCATCAGTCCATCCAATCCAAGTGCTGATCCTTGTTGCTGATCGAGATGAGCACCTGATGTGCCTTGAGTGGCGGGGGTACGTGGATCCGTAGAAACAGAACGAGGGTGTGTTGGCGTCGACCCAGAGTCCTCTGAACGGTTCATGGTCGTCGTAGTTGCGAAAGAGGGTTCGGGTTCAGGTGTGCATGTAGATTGATGGATAACCGGGATGGGTATAGCCTGAGTCTGGGCGCGTGGTTGGGTTTGCATATGAGCGGGCGCTTGTGGTGATGTTGTGACGGGATGTTCTGCCCGCCTGGGGTCTAAATTGCTAGTATTGGGCACCGGTCCGGGAGACTGGGGGTCCAGCGTCGATGCACGGTGTTGACTACGCTGGTTTCGTACGTCTGACTCTGACCCGCCAATTGTGGCAGATGGTTCGGGTTCGCCTTCCCTTTCCTTGCCTTTCTCGGTCTCCTCTGGTATGGGTGTAGACACAGACGTAGTCGCAGTCGTAGTCATAGTCGTAGTCGCAGCAGTGGGTGCAACCCCAGTCGCACCAAGAGTCTCACCATTAGAAGTAGAAGAACCAGCAACAGGCTGCTCAACTTCATCCTCCAACCGTGCCTTTGACCACCGTCTCGAATTCCTCCAAGACTTGAGTTTCTTTTCACCAGGAGCACCAGCACCACCATTCAGAGTGGCACTGACGCCACTCGCAGTGCTGTCCACCCGATTACGACTCTTCAACATGGTCACAGCTGGCTTGACCAAGTTCGTCAAACTCCTGCGAACAGACGACCGATTGAGCGTCCTCGGACTCGGTCGATCATTGCCCAAATTCGCCTCCGCAGCCAACCCTAGCTCAACCGCAGGTGAAGGTGCAGACGTAGTTGGAGTAGTGGGCGCAGAAGTCTGTGGCTGTGGAACCTGCGCCCCCTTATGTGTATCGTGGGGTGCTGTGGTGAGAGATGCATCCTGAGGTTGTTGTCGTGGGCCTTGTGAGTCTGGCTGTTGAGGTTGGGATGGCTGTTGTGGATCTCTGTTGCGAGAGTAGCTTTGACCCATTGAGGGGTAAGTGACTTGAGGGGAACAAGGGAGAGATGGGTCGGATGCTGGGGCAAGGATCGTACTGGGGTCGATTAGAATGAAATTAGGTATAGGGAGGGCCGGGCTATAGCCTGTTGTAATGTGTTCTTTTCAGTGGGTGTTGTCGTGGACGGTGAGTAAGCGTAAGTCAAGAACGCCAGGGATGATGAGCAGGAAGTGGGCGACGATGAGTAACGATAGGTGTGACCACAGTCACGTAATTTGTCACGCTTATGAGGAACGCACGAGTCCTATTGAACATCAATTATCCAGATTATTTCTCAGTTCTGCAAAATCTACTAGAATACAAGCAGGATAAAAGTACAACAAATAACAAGATAGCAATGTTATAGCCAGGTCTTTCCGTCGAATCCGTTCACAATCCTCACCTTCATCCCAAACTTGAGTAGTTCTTTGAGTCCATCTTTCACCACCCCTCCTTGAGCCGCAAGCCCATCAACATACACCTCCGAAGTCAGCTCCAGATTCACACTTTCCAGCCTCGCGCGCCTGCGCTTACCCCCACCTCGCTCAGTCGAGTGTTTATCGCTCCCGTTATTCGATGCAGACTGGGAAACATCGATTGCATGCAACTCGAAAGTATCCAGGTCCCATCGCCTCTTGAGCTGTTCAACGACGAGCTTCGGAAAACTAAAGTCGGTCGGATTATTGCCCTGGAATTCCAGAGACCTGAGTTCGGGCAAAAACACGCCATCTTTGTCCTTTTCTCCCCCAGCTCCACCCAAATTATTCTCCATCGCCGAAGAAGGGCTGGGTGGGACAAGAGCACCCATCAACCCCCTCACAAACTCGGGGTCATGCTCATCCACAAGCCTCACCTCCTTCACCCTCGGCACCCCCCTCAGAATCTCATACGCATTCGTCCACGGACATCCCAAATCGAAATCAATCCTCTCCACTCCCGGCGACGTCTCCCCGAGGACCTTTGCCAATATCCCCTGAATCGTCTGAAAATGCGTAAGATCATACCGTAGCTTCATCTTCAAATACTTGAGTGCGGGGAAATGAATCCTCTCAAACAGCTGAAACTCCCACGCGTCGCCTGCATACGACCACTTGAGCGTGTGCAAATCCTTCAACACGATCGGTGGGTGTTCGCCTGGCTGTGGGAGGGTATGGAATTCCGCGTTGGAGAGGATACGTTGGAAATCGCATTCGAGGAGACTCGGACAGCGTCGCAACATCTCCGCACATTCGTCAATGGACACCCATGACACTTTGAGATGCGTAAGACCAGTCCAAGGAAGCGTGATTGCCGACAAGAAAGTATTGTCCAGCGTAACCCTCCTCAATTCCGGGGCATCCGCAAAGATATCCACCATCTGTTGCTCTCGGCTGTTGTCATACGGACACAACCACAACTGCCGGATTTCTGGGGTATAGTGTCTCGCTACTCGGAGTGCAGGTATCCATTCGGGTGGAAGTCCATCGATCTTGAGTGTCCCCCATCGCTTTGAATTCGCCACGAACACTTTGAGAACCTCTTGTGAAGGTGGGGTGTCGTTTTCGAGTCTGTCCCTTCCCTCGTCCCCGCTCGCGAAGATCAGAGAGACAGTCACTTCACAGGAGCCCGATCTTTGGAAGAACGTCTCGAGTGCAGCTGCATTCGACGCAGCTCTGCTCTGATATAGCGTAAAAGCGACAGAAGTCCAGAGTTGTGGGGTGGACAACGCGATATCGCGCCATTGGGAACACACGGCAGCGAGTTTGAAAGGGAGTGTAGGGTATGTGATGCCACCGTCCTTGGATGGGGTGTCGGTCGTTTCCTGGGTACTACCGACATCGAGGGGAGGACAAGCATGCTGGAATACGGTGGATATGATTTCGTATGGGAGAGAAACGGTCGATGCAGCGATTGTGTTGAGTTTACGTTGTAAATGGACCCTCTGTGCAGTCAGGCGTTCGATTTCCTGCTCGACACGGCGGACCTGGCTCTGGATATAAACAATCTCATCAGTAGGAGACTTGAACGGTATTTCCTTTTGCTTGTCGATGGTACCCCTACAACGGTCGCAGAGACTCATGAGGCGGGGTGGTGATAGTGGTGGGGGTGGTGGTGGTAACAGTAGTGGGGTGGGTATAGGAGAGGACAAGAATAATCACACGTGTATATTGCTGCTATTTAAATTTTCGGTGCTCGTAAACGGGAATGGCTCTATGATTCCAGCTTCTGAACCAGGGCTCATCGTCGTACCGCCGAGGCTACGGTATGGTGAAGACGCTCCCACAGACGCTGACCCACTAGACCCTGCGATATGTCCATAATGTGACTGACGCCAGGCCATATATTCCTTGCTTTTCCACGACACCGCTGTAACATGCATGTTCCGTCGGTCGTAGAGATCATCCGGATCCTCTCCACGTCCCTTCTTTCCACTTCGCTTGCCATTGTCCGGGTAATAGTCGACCGTCACACGGTCCTTGGCAACCCACGGCAGCTCATGTATCTTCTTGACAAGTTTTACAAAACGGCTTATATATGTTGTCACGGAGGTGTTGGAAGGCGGTGGGGTCGCAGATGACATGGACATTTTGGCATAGTCGGATGCTCGCTCGGGTGAGACGAGGACGGGGGAGTCCAATGAGTGCGGGCGATTGCCTCGCGATGTCGAGGGGGTGAGAATAGGATCGTCCTCATAAGACGAATACTCTCCCCAATAAATCGCATCTCCGTTCTGGTTCTGATTCAGTCTATGGTCATAGACGTAATCTGGCGTATCTGGCGGGATGAATGAAGGGTAGTGGTCAGGGCCAGATGTATCGACCCAACCAGGTGCTGCATTCAAGTTGGGGTCGACGTCAACATCGGCGGGTTGGTATGGCCATGGTGTCGAGGGGCTGTAGGGGTGTGGGTAAGAATCTATAGGAGAAGTGGTATCTGGCGACATAAAGTATGGGGATAATCTATGCAAAACACGTGATCTATGTTCTTCGTCGCCCCCTTATAAGGACGCCAAACACTATTCCTATTAACACCGAAAGTGCCACTACCACAAATATTATCGACATCCGTGCCGCCGGGAAGACACCCCGTGTGAGGGCAGTCTGTATTGCAAAATAGCGCAAACAGCCTGTGTAATATCAGCCAAAGCACCTCCAGAAATAACACATAAATAATGCCCACCGAGGCAGAGGACGACAAGTGCAAGCATAATCAAAGCCGAGCCTAGGGGCGTTGCAAAATGGCGCATGATCATTTGTTCAGAAGATCCAGGTGGCCATGTGCCAGTGATGTCCGCTATAGTAAGCAACTGGACCAATGCTTTGCGCAACAAGTGTCAAAAAACGCAGAAAACCTCCAAATGGTCAGACGGACGCTCACCCACACCCGTAGAGGCCAGCGCAAGACTGGTACGAACATAGGCGAGAAAAGTCCGTTCGGAAGCTAGGTGGTCACGAGCGACACTTCCAGAGTTGGTGAGTATGAGCGAAACATGATACCCCTCACGAGATTTGCGCTTGGACTGAGTATCTCTGACTTTTGATTTGCACTGTTCGTCCTTGGGCTGGTCCGAGACGGGGTCATGGATGGATGCGGTGGCTGTACCCGGCTCCTCTTCATCCCCACTCGTCCGTTCGCGAGATCCGTGCTGCTCTGGTGTAGGCGGTGGAGCACACGGGTCTTCGACTGGCGGCGGAGAAGGCCTGAGGTCTCTGGGTAGTGCGGGACGCAGGGAATGAGGAAGATAGAGGGCAAGGTGGTCTGTGAAGGAGAGATGATGTTTGTGGGAGGCCATAGGAATTAGCAGAGCACCAGCTGTATTTTCAATTAAGCATTTGTGACGTCACGTGGATATCTAATTATAGTACACTAAGTGAATTATACGTACGAAAGTGCATGCATAACATCCTATCAAGACGAGTTACCATCCGTTCCAGTCCCGACCTGTTACGTAGAGAAACGGACACTTACCCATGCATCATCGTCCCACGGCTTAACTCCCTGACAAAGCAGCTCTTCCACCTCCCCGTCGGTGAACCCGAACTGCATTTCCGAAGGTCGGGTTCTCCCCCGCACCTTCCTGGAATATCGGTTTGGCCTTTTTCCGGTTTTGCTATTCGTTGTCGGTCTCTTAACTACAGACCTCTTCCCCCTTTCGTACATGGAACCTTGAGTTTGAGTTTGCTGCAGATGCCGCTCAAACTCTCGCTGTTCCTTGGCACTCTTCTCCGCCAGGGCTACCAGTTTCCTCATTCGCTCCGTCTGCCTTCCCTCGTTCCACCAGCCTTTCGTAGCCAACCACTCCCTGTCATGCGAATATACGCACTTGTCACCAAACCTGCACGATCCAAGCAGTAGATATACACAGACATTCCGCCCTCTGATATATTCATCAGCACCTCCCACTCCTATCACAATACAAAACCACTCACAGATTGTCTCGTACACTCCTTTCATCGGGTGCATGCATAAAGCCGCACTCGAGCCCCTTTTGACATCCACCTTCCTTCCGATTATAATACCTACAAGGCACCCCATTCCCAACATGCACACACTCCTCCGACTCGGACAATTCTGCAAGATCCACCTCTACCTCTTCATACCTCGGAAACGAAAAATCAAGATCTAATGTTGTATCCTCCACCGGATCCTGACCGAGGCTGTGTGTTCCCAGTTTCTTGCTAGACGAGAGGTACTCGCCGACTTTTTCAAGTGCGGCGGAAGCTAATGTGTGAGAAGGACAATGCTCAAGGATGGTAGTAAAATCAATTTGTGCGGCTTTGAGGAGTCGTTGTTCGAGCCGCGCGAGTCCACGTTGATACCGTGCTTCGATGAGTTTGGGTTTCATCGTTAGAGCTCGCGTGGCGATGAACGCTGCTTGCTCATACCTATGCCAAGACAGATGAGATCAACACAAGGGTGATTTGAAAAGAACTCACTGCTGGGTTTTGACATACGCCTTCGCAAGTTTGACGCAGAGATCGACATTCGTGTTCCATAATCTGACAGCGTCCGAATAGAAATATGATGCTTGGAGGTAGTTTTCTGCTTCGAACAACTCATTTCCCTGAAGGAACCCCGTCATTTGCTCTGTTTTGCTGAGAAATATGAACAAAACATACCGACTGCGCGTATTCCTCCGCTTTGATATGATTCTGCCTGATCCTCTCCCTTCTCTCCTTCGCCTTCAGAATCAACTCCTCACGTCGTTCATCAACAACACTGGTACTTGCCATATCTTGAATTGCAGTGGCAGCCACAACCGAAGATGGGGACGCGGATGCAGTGGACTGTAGGGTCTCCAACACCTGTAGCACAGACATGGTTGGCACCTTATAACTTGGGTAAAGTTGATGCGTCGTGTACAGGGTCAACGGAAGAATAATCTGAAGTAGTAATTGCAGCACTACCGTTTCAAATTGACACTAATCAAATTAGACCGCGTTTGGGCATGTGAGTGAGTGAGTGTGCATGTCTTTGTGCTTTTGCGTCCTCGTTCCTGGTGCGCATACTTACTTACATAGCTCCAGGGACAGATCATCCCCAGAATGGTGGTAATATGTACTTCATCGTGCGGAAATCGACTGTCACAGCTCATAGCAGCTTTGTCTCGCGTTCGGGCTATGGGGTATAAGTCATAAGAGGTACAAGCACGAAAAAAGCTGACCATGGCCCCGGAGTACCATGGGATAGATACGGCAGGCTTGACCATATACACGAGCTAAAGTTTAGATCACGCCCTTGCACCTGTAAAATCGCACTTAAGCATCGTGTTGTGGGAAGTGAGGCATATCGTATGCCATCACCTCACGACTGCCCCCCACCCCCTCGTTCTAATCCACCAAGTGGTCGCTTCGTAGAGCAAGGGTCTAAGCTCCCGGAACGATGTGGGGAAAACACCGTGGGGGGAAGCTTTACATATTACTTGCTAGCAGGACCAGGGTTGCGTGTAGAGAAAGAATTTACCTTTGTGATCTAATAGCACCAGGACCCATCAAGCCGAGCTGACAGATACATAAACGAATCAAGTCTACAGCGGTGAGGAGTTCAACGAAAGCAAGGCAATGACCAAACCTTACCAAAGCTCGTGAGTTGTTTCAGTATTGTGAATGGTGACTAGGAGGGCCCATGACCATGGCTTGGAAGAATCAATCCATACTCTAGGAGGGTCTATACTCTTTCCATACTTGTCACATTGCCTCGCGTCAAAGAGCACCCAGATCGATGGCGTAAATGTGAGCATCGATCTCTCCCGCCCCGAGCTTGCTAGGGCCAAGGTTGAACGTTGAGCCCTTGAGCAGCAGTGCTGCTATAGGTCGAGTGTCTGGAAGCCGGGCCGATGTTTGAAAACAGGTTTTCTATGAGACATATTCGCCTGTACACCACCTGTCTCTAGAAGAATGACACGTTTACTACTCTGTTGCGGCTCCCAAAGTGTGGCCAAGTTCCCGTCCAAAACTCCCATCAAACTTAGATCCCAGCCCGGTCCCTCCATTGTCTCAGCAGGCGAATGAACTCATCAACTGGAGAAGGAGAGAGGACAGCACCGCTAGTGTCGCGTCATGTATATTATAGTGAACCATCTAAGTCATGTGGCGCAACGTCCGCTCCTCCAGACCAGGACCGACCTCATCCCCAAGTATCCCCTAAGTTCATACTCCTGTTCTAGTTATGCCAGGTAAAACAGCAGCAAACCTATGGCCATTTAAAGGTCAGCATTGCTACTGTCGCGTCATGTAACAGAGTCACGGAAGGGACAGTCATGCTTTGGAAGAAACCTGTCATAAGCCAGGCGTTTACCTGCCTCGAGAATGGTGACCCGCCTACTCTGCGGGAGCTCTCAGTGTGTGGCAAAGTATCAAAAAAAAAAAAAAAAAAAAAAAAAAAAAAAAAAAAAACACCAACTGAACTTGCACCCTACCCAATCCATCCACTGCCTCAGCAGGAAATTGGAGGGCATGCTCTGCACAGTGGTAATTATAAGCTGATCTGTTGGTATGAGAAAAGCAGGTCCTTGAGATAAGTTTTAAGCACCCGACAACTTGGCCTGATCTTGGCAATTCCATAATGTCGACGGCAGCCTGAGACGAAACAAAATTTAGATCTATAAACTAGAAACGGTGCCTGGCGGTGGCTCCAGACCCAAAGCACATGTACCTTGTGAGGGCGGAGAAAATTGTTTGGGTCTGAAATATTTTCAAACACCGGGCTAATGATCGTAAGTGGGTTCGGTTGGCGCAGTGACTCTGGTTCTTCGCCGGATTCCTTGGACAAAAAACCAAAAAGGAAGCAAAGAGAAACAAATATCAGGGTGTTCTGTTCGAACAACATGGCATGTGTCGTCCAGGATGTTTTAGCTGGAAGTTGCATTCTCACATGTTAAAACACCAAACTTGGGTAGCGGTTCATCACCAATTCACGTCCAAATTTTTCAAAGTGTAATGAGTGAATTCCCATGTTCTACATAAGTACAGAGAAACGACTCATGCAGTTGGAGGATTGGATGTAACGAGCATGAAAGTCCTTGCAACCGGGTCTCATCTGACCTCTTGTCCAAATCCACTAATGTCGAAAAACAAAATCGGCATAGAGGCGGCGTGACCACGAGCTGCATTTGCTGGCTGCTGTGCTCTTATACCTGTAAAACCGAGTGCGGTCTATCATCACGGAAGATAATGCGCCCAGATGCTTCATCACATGCAATCACACTTAGGTATCCGCGGTCCTTGAAAAATCGAACTCGTGCTCTAGACTCCACCCGAAGCTCCTTCTCCCACCAGTTGAACGTCACGAATTCCATCGAGCGGTCACTCCGTAGAAGAACCGCAAGTGAGAGCCCCAAGTTCCCAGAGCGGACGGGAACGACACCATGAGGAAGGCTCCTGATCCCTGGGCGAATTCCAGGTGCATGTGGTATTTCGATGATTTTGATATCACCCTGGTGTGCCGTGACGATAGAGGAGAAACGATCATTGGTAAAGACATGAGATACACTTAGGAGCGGTTCAGGATGCAACGGAAGGCGGAAGAGCGGTTCAGGGGCCAATTGTGAGCCATTGGTTTCAAACTGTGCCACGTTGAAGATCTCGACATGAGTCTTGGTGATAGTGGCCAGCTGATTATCTGGCAGGGGAAAAATCTAGAAGAAAAGTTGTTGTGAATCACGCAACGGATTATTTTGAACATGCTCACTGCCGCTGGTGTAGGGTAGTTCCATTCGAACAGCCGAGGACAAGCATCTGAATAGCGGAAAATGTGGACTTTGAAAGTTCTAACGCCACCTCGGTTATCCATACATCGCTCAATGACATATTCTTTCGAGAGCTTCAGTCGCTTAAGTTGTCTCCAAACATGGCCTGGGCTGTGTAGAGTAACAATTGGGCTTGCTGTCCAAGTAGCACTGGCGCCCCGACCTGCTAACTCGAGCTGATAGATACATATGCGAGTCGAATCTTATAGCCTTATGAGTTCGGGAGAGGCAAAAAAGCACCGTTGAGAACTCACCAAGTCTGTTGGGTGTTTTAACGTTATGAAGGGCAATCCGGACGGATAGCCACGGTTTCGAAGAATCCACCCAAACTGCAGAAACCCCGAGGGGATCCACCTGTTCACCATACCCGTCATATTGCCGCACATCAAAGAGAGTGCGTCGCGTTGGTTCGGGTGCATCCAGGTCCAGAATGTAAACGTAGCCCTCGATATTATCAAGCAACCATCTCCCACCTGGAAGAAGATGAAAATCTTCGTGTGTATTAGGATCAAGGCCGAGTTCCCGCGAGCGGAATGCAGATGTGTTTGGTTGGCGCCACCTTTCCCGGACTCGGGATCGTCTAACAACAATCTGTTCCAGCTCTTCAGCGGTGTACGTCTCCATAGGACCTTCGAGCAAGGGTACCCCCAACGTATACGAAAGCTCGGAAACTCTTGAACGCCACAGCGAGTGGGTTCTCGCAATCACACGCATGTGTTTGCAGGTCTAACTATGTAAGAAGGAGCTTCTAGAAGAAAGGCGAATACACACCGATTTCACTGCCAACACACTCTTCCAATCCAGGTATTGCAGTATGTCGCATAAGATTTCTTCCGGGATAGACAGAAGAGTTTTTGGTGAGGTCAGATACCTATGCCATGAGAAGAATCTTAGCAACGGAGTGAGGAGGAAAAGGATTAGCTGGAAGAGAGGAGAGGCCAACATTGCGGCTGTCGCGTCACATAACAGCGTCACGGAAGGGACAGTCATGCTTTGGACGAAACCTGCCATAGGCCAGGTGTTTACCCGCCTCTAGAATGGTGACCCGTTTACTCTGCGGGAGCTCTCAGTATGTGGCTAAGTATCAAAAAAAAAAAAAAAAAAAAAAAAAAAAAAAAAAAAAAAAAAAAAAACCATCAACTGAACTTGGATCCTGCCCAATCCATCCAGTGCCTCAGCAGGAAATAATTATAAGCTGATCTGTTGGTATGAGAAAAGCAGGTCCTTGAGATAAGTTTTAAGCACCCGACAACTTGGCCTGATCTTCGCAATTCCATAATGTCGACGGCAGCCTGAGACAAAACAAAATTTAGATCTATAAACTAGAAACGGTGCCCGGCGGTGGCTCCAGACCCAAAGCGCATGCACCTTGTGAGGGCGGAGAAAATTGTTTGGGTCTGAAATATTTTCAAACACCAGGCTAATGATCGTAAGTGGGTTCGGTTGGCACAGTGACTCTGGTTCTTCGCCGGATTCCTTGGACAAAACAAAGAAGGAAGCAAGGAGAAATAAATATCAGGGTGTTCTGTTCGAACAACACTATATATTATTTGTGAGAATACCAAACTTGGGTAGCGGTTCATCACCAATTCATGTCCAAATTTTTCAAAGTGTAATGAGTTAATTCCCATGCTCTACATAAGTACAGAGAAACGACTCATGCAGTTGGAGGATTGGATGTAATGAGCATGAAAGTCCTTATAACCGGGTCTCCTAATCCGACCTCTTGTGCAAATCCACTAATGTCGAAAAACAAAATCGGCAGGGCAGGGGCGTGTTCACGAGCTGCATGTGCCGGTTGCTGTGGTCTTATACCTGTAAAACCGAGTGCGGTCTATCATCACGGAAGATAATGCGCCCGGATGCTTCATCACATGCAATCACACTTAGTTATCCGTGGTCCTTGAAAAATCGAACTCGTGCTCTAGATTCCACCCGAAGCTCCTTCTCCCACCAGTTGAATGCCACGAATGCCATCGAGCTGTCACTCTGTAGAAGAACCGCGAGTGAGAGCCCCAAGTTCCCAGAGTACACGGGAACGACACCATGAGGAAGACTCTTGATCCTTGGGCGGATTCCAGGTGCATGTGGTATTTGGATGATTTTGATATCACCCTGGTGTGCCGTGAGGATAGAGGAGAAACGGTCATTGGTAAAGACATGAGAAATTCTTAGGGGCGGTTTAGGATGCAACGGAAGGCGGAAGAGCGGTTCAGGGGCCAATTGTGAGCCATTGGTTTCAAACTATGCCACGTTGAAGATCTCGACATGAGTCTTGGTGATAGCGACCAGCTGATGATCTGGCGGGGGAAAAATCTTAAAAGGGTCATCGTGAATTACGCAACGAAGTATTTTGAACATGCTCACTGCCGCTGGTGCAGGGTAGTTCCATTCGAACAGTCGAGGACAGGTATCTGAATAGCGGAAAATGTGGGCTTTGAAAGTTTTAACGCCACCTCGGTTATCCACACATCGCTCAACGACATATTCTTTCGAGAGCCTCAGTTGATTAAGTTGTCTCCAAGTATGGCCTGGGCTGTGTAGCGTAGTAATTGGGCTTGCTGTCCAGGTAGCACCGACACCGCGACCGGCCAACTCGAGCTGATAAATACATACGAGTTGAGGCTTATAGCCATATTCTGAGTTCAGGAGAAGGCCAGAAGCTAAAACTGAACTCACCAAGTTCCTGGGATGTTCCAGTGTTATGAAGAGCCATCCGGACGGATAGAAACGATTTTGAAGGATCCACCCAAATTGCGGAACTCTCAAGGGGGTTCACCTGCCTACCATATCTGTCGTATGCCCGCATGTCAAAGAGTACACGTCGCGTTGAGTTGGGTGCATCCAGATCCAGGATGTAAATGCAGCCCTTGACGTTATCAATCAACCATCTCCCACCTGGAAGGTGAAAATTTTCGTAGGCCTTAGGATCAAGGTTGAGCACCCGCGAGCGGAATGAGGATGTATCTGGTTGACGCCATCTTTTGCGGACTCGGGATCGTTTAATCACAACTTGTTCCAGCTCTTCAACGGTGTATGTTTCCACAGGACCTTCGAGCAAGGGTACTCCCAACGTATACGACAACTCCGAAACCTTCGAGCGCCACAGCGAATGCGTTCTCGCAATCACACGCATGTGTCTGCAGGTCTAACCAGGTAAGGAGAATGTCCCAGAGGAAAGGCAAATACACACTGATTTCACCGCCAGCACACTCCTCCAATCCAAGTATTGCAGTATTTCACATAAGAGTTCGTCTGGAACGGAAAGCAGAGTTCTCTGCGGGGTCAAATACCTTGACCATGGGAAGAATCTTAGCAAAGAAGAGAAGAAGGAAAGAATTAGCTGGAGAAGGGAAGAGGACAGCATTGTTACCTGTCCGTGTGTTACAACAGTGTCACATTTCTAAACCATCCAAGTCCCAAGTACATACACACTTCTTTCTTCTCACCACCATCTCCCCTGGTATTTTCTCATGACAAGCATGAACACCCAATATGCTGGGGACAACCCCAGGGGGCCTCGTGCCCCTAATATATTCCTCTATGACCCCGAGGTGCTTCACAGGAGCACTCCTTGAGCCCGCCAGAGAGAGCAAGCACAGGCACAACCAGAAAACCCTTTGATCCCTGATGCTCCCTAAGCCCCAAGCTGCCCCCCCCCCTCCCACCCCAACAAGAGGGAAAAAGTGCAGGACATGGGATGAAGAGGTAGATGAAGCAGATGGGGACATCAGTTACCTAGACAACATGTTCATAGAAATGCAAACCACACCCACAGGTTGGTGGACTATGCAGACTACACCTGCACCAGCCCCCAGATTCCATCAACTGGGCCTCACACAGACTGCACAAATGGAAGCCTCAAGAGCTAGTTTACAGGCACATATCATGCTGGCTACAGCCACAGCCAAGAAACTGATCAGCCTGATGGGCAAACTGATCACAGAAGATGACCATATTCAAATTTTTGTAGCTAATCTCTTACAAATAATCACAGGGAAGCCAAACACTGAAAACACAGATACCACCAACCAGGAAACAATGATGCTCAATGCAATCAAGAGCCTCAAAGATGAAGTGCAAAGAATTGTGATACAAGTATCACAGCTCAGTACCAACACTGCAATCTTACAGACTTCACTTCATGTCCATTAGGCTCTCAGAGCCTTGGTTACAACTTGGGTTCTGTGGATCCTATTTAGTTTAACCTCTGTTCTATCTCTGTTGGGCACCATCTCTCTAGAAAGGCTGTTCTCCATATCCTCCCCTCATCACTTTTTTCCTATCAGAATTCTTACCTGATTATCATGCTTTTTCTGTTTATCCATGGTTTTTCCCTCCTTCCCTTGATTATTACTTGCCTGTCTAGGCTTACCCATTATCTGATGTTTCACCTCCACCCTTGTCCTATCAGATGACCAGATGCCATGCAGACAGGCTTCCCATCCTCATGTCTTTACCATAGATATCAATTCACACATTACTTGTATTCTCCTTAGGGTAGTTATCACTGCTACTGCTTAGTTACTACTCTCTGGACCTTATCCTGACTGCCAGTATGTAAGTAGGTCCACAGCCACCTATAGCAGTCAGTCAGAATATCAACTTAGATCTCTCTCCTCTCTCTCCTGCTTGTCTGCTACAAGTCTGCCCTTTGGTACAGACTTGTCTGTCTCTCTCTGATCCCTGTCCATTTGTCCACTCAAGCCCATAGTTGGTCAAGTGAGGCCATTTATGGTACCAGAGGGACACAACATATAAGTTGGAGCCAAGGTGTTGTCTTCCTAGTCTGCAAACACCTGACTCTGTCTGATCACAGTCTGCCCCCACATCTGGAGTTAGCTTTTAACAGTATATTCTGATCAAGCCTTGGGTATTGTTCCATCCTATGCCATCTATGACTTGAAGCACTGCACAAGCTCAAGAAACTCCTATTCCAGAATCCATCCTCCCCTGTACAGATTGTGTTTATTCTTCAGCCCCTGCTCTACACCACCCTACTTCCTATATGTCTACAGCAACTACTTCTCAGCCCCAATTTCAGGACCAACCCTCCAGCAATCACCTGCAAGGAAGCACTGGAGAACTCCTGGAACCCACAAATAGTGGTGATGGCAGTAACAATGACCCTGGTGAGGATGAAGGTAATAACCCAGAACCCCAGGAGTTGTTAGCAAATGCCCTAGGTCACCTCTCTTGCACCCTCCACTCCCTGGAGTGTAACAACTCTGCTGGCCTAACAAACCCTCCTCACATTAAAATCTGCAAGCCTGACATGTTTGATAGCTTAGACCCCCTCAAAATCTGTCAATGGGTTTTCCAATGTCACTCATACTTTACCTTGAATTTACATCAGTTTCCAGAAGACTTTTCCAAAATCTGTTTCACTATCACCTATCTGTCTGGCACTGCACTCAACTGGTTTCAGACCATCCTTGCATCTAAAAACCTTGAATGGTTGGACCATTTGGGCTGGCAGAGCCTTCCAGGAAAGCTGCTAAGAAGCTAGATACTTTCTGGATGGCCAGCAACCAGCCCATCCTCAAGTATAACCTTGAGTTCAACCACCTGGCTAGTTTAGTCAGCTGGCCAGACTTGGTCCTCTGCCATTGTTATTACAAGGGCCTCCTGGATTGCATACAGGACTTGATTGCCACTCAGGCTGAAGGCAAGCCCAATTTCCTGGATGAAATGAAGAGGGTTGCTAGCCTGATTGATCATGTCACTGGGAGTGGCAGCACAAACACAAAAGGCATAGTGACCACTCTGTACAGCACCCAAGAAATGATCCTAATCTGAGGAAACCCAGCAATTTATTCAACAACAAGTCTAACCCATCCACTGCTAGATCCCCTCCTAATCCCACTCAGTCTAGCAATTGTCCAAACTCATCCAGAAATGCTCCAAAGTCTTCTCTAAGTAATAAACTTGACCTGAACAGCAAGCTCACCTCCCAAGAATGCCAATGATGCTTTGACAACAACCTCTGTATGTTCTGTGGTAATGCTAACCATCAGGTAAACAACTGCCCATGCAAGGTGCCTGGGTCCAGTCCTCCACTGGGTCCATCTGCCTCCAGCCAGAAAGCTAAGGGTTATCAGGCCAAGCCCAAGCTGAGACTCTAGTAAAGAACCCCTCACCTTCAAATCCCCCAGCAGATTTGAAAAAATAGAGGGCAGTCCTTGGGACTCTGCACAGACTGGGGACCACATTGAACTTGTCTGTGCTACAGAGAGTTTCTGACTTAACATGTCTGCTCTTTCCAACCCTCATGCTTTCCACATTTCCCTTTCCTCTCTATCCTTTGTCCTTTTGTCTGCCTCCAATCAGCCTTCATCCATCAGGACTGTGATTGCCTTGGTGGATAGTGGTTCTACCTATTGTCTCATTGACTCTTCCCTTGTTTGTGATCGCTTGATCCCTACATTCTATGTTGCTCCTGTAGAACTTCAACTTTTTGATGGCTCTTCAAACTTATATATAACTAAACTAGCAAAAATCTCTGTTATATTTTCTACTAGTGAATTGATGACTTTGGACTTCTATATCACTCAGTTGGACTTGTCTTGCTCTGTGGTTCTCAGTCACAACTGGCTCACCCACTACAATCTGTTGATTGACTGGGTCTTGAACAGTATATCATTTTAGTCACAACAAGTCACTCCAACCCCTGCTCCAACCCCCTGTACCATGCTCTCTGCCACCTATCCAGTCCACCTGGATCCACCTTCCTCTGCTTCTGATCTGACCCCTGCATCTGTTCCCTCCACCTCATCTGATTCACCTCTGTTCCATCCTCACATCAGTCTGATCAGTGCTGCACCTTTTCTGCATGTATCACACCTTTCTGGTTTAGTTTCTTTCACTTTCAACATCTGTCCTCCATCTGTCTCCACTGGGTCTGCCCAGCCCTCCAAGCCTGTCAACTTGTCAAATGTTCCCTCAAATTATCATGAATTTGCTGATGTCTTCAGCAAGGTCTGTGCAGATATGTTGCCTCTGCATTGTCTGTACAACCTTAAAATCAATCTGGAAGAGGGTACTAGTTTTCCTATTGGGTCCATTTACTCCCTATCCCAGGTTGAGCTGGAAGCATTAAGGGAATTTATTGATGAACACTTGTCTATTGGCTTCATTTGTCCATCAACCTCTCCACATGGTGCTCTAGTCCTCTTTGTCTGCAAGAAAGATGGTTCTCTCTGCCTTTACATTGACTTCTCTGGGCTCAAAAAGATCACCAAGAAAGACTGTTATCCCCTTTCCCTGATCTCTGACCTCCTCAATTCTCCTTGCAAAGCTTGCATCTATACCAAGATAGACCTCCATCATGCCTATCACCTTGTCTGGATAGCTGAGGGAGATGAGTGGAAAACCACCTTCCACACCTGCTATGGGTCCTTTGAATGGATGATTATGCCATTTGGACTCACCAATGCCCTAGCAGCCTTTCAGCACTTCATGAACAATATCTTTGGTGATCTATTAGACATATGCATCACTGTCTATCTTGATGATATACTAATCTACTTGGATGACATCTCCCAACATAAACAACATGTCTGGGAAATCCTCTATCAGCTCTGCAAGTATGGCTTATACACTTGAGCAGACAAGTGTGAGTTCCATTTGGAATTGGTTGAATACCTTGGTTACATCTTGTCTCTGGACAGTCTCAAGATGTCCAAAGACAAAGTCAAGATCATCCAAGACTGGCCTGAGCCAAAAAAAGTCAAGGACATTCAGTCCTTCCTAGGTTTCACTAACTTTTACCACCACTTCATTCATGGCTATTCTGACATTGTAGTCCCCCTGACCCATCTCACCCACAAGGGTGCTTTCTGGAACTTCATAGTGGAATGTTTCAAAGCATTTAAAACACTCAAGAAAGCTTTCACTATGGCTCCAGTCTTGACTCACTGGATTCTAGATTTTCAGATTATTATTGAGACAGATGCTTTGGATTACACCCTGGCTGCCATTCTCTCCATCATAGCTCCTGACAGTGATATTTACCCTGTTGCTTTTTACTCCCACACTTTCAATATGTCTGAGTCTAACTATGACACTCATGACAAGGAACTTCTGGCTATCTTTGAGGCTTTCTGCATCTGGTGATACTATTTAGAAGGCTCCATCTTACCCATTGATGTTGTCACTGACCACAAGAACCTTGAGCATTTCTCTACTATGAAAGTTCTGACCTGTCACTATGCTCATTGGTTGGAGTACTTGTTGCAGTTCAATCTCATCATCTGCTTCCACCCTGGATACCTTGGGACAAAACTGGATGCTTTGACTAGACAAAGGGACATCTATCCTAAAGGGGGGGAATAATAGCTACACCACAGTAAATCCTCATAGCTTTAGACTTGTCTTCACTTAAGAACAACTTGCATCCTCTGTCCAGGCCACCTCCCTTTTTTCTCCTTCTCTCTAAGTGGCCATGGTCCTTGACTGCAACCAGCTCCATCTTGACATTCTTTCTGCCCTTCCTTCTAATCCTCTTGCTGCTGAACACATCTCTAACCCCTAAGGTCACTGGTCCATGGATTTGGACAGTTTCCTCCACCTTGACAACTACATTTACATTCCCAACTCCAATGACCTCCACTTGCAAGTCCTCCAGTATAAGCATAACCACATGCTTTCCAGATATTTTGGTCAAACAAGACTTTAGAATTAGTCTGCTGTGACTACATCTGGCTGAATGTCCACTCCTTTGTCAAGGACTTCTGCAAAAGCTGCATAACCTGTATGTAGAGTAAGTCACAGTATCATCAACCATATAGAAACCTCAAGCAACTCCCTATCCCAGATCACCCTTGGCATTCCATCTCTATGGACTTCATTGAGAAGCTTCCCAAGTCTTCCAGCTTTGACACCATTCTTGTAATAGTTGACTGTCTCACTAAGCAAAGCAATTTTATTCCAACACATGATACCATTACCTCTGCCAAGCTTGCCTGCCTATTTGTCCTCCATATATTTCGAAGCATGGTGTCCCCTCTTATGTCACATCTAATCACAGCTCTGAATTCATCTTGTACTTCTTCTGGTCCTTGGGCAAGGCCCTGGACATAAAGTTGCATTTCACATCCAGGTAGCATCTGGAAGGTGACAGACAGATGGAGCAGACCAACCAGATGCTCAAGCAATACCTCTGAGTATACTGTAACTATCAGCAGGACAATTGGGCTGACTTGTCTGATCTTCTTCTCCAATTATCTTGTGTTTTTCTATTTATCCATGGCTTTTCCCTCTACTCTTGATTATCTCTTGCTTATCTTGGCTTTTCCATTATCTGATGTTTCACTTCTGCCCCTGTCCTATCAAATGCCCAGACACTTTGCAGATAGACTCCCTATTCTAGTATCTTCACCATGATTATCAGCTCACATGTTTCCTGTATTTTCCTTTGAGTAGTTATTATTGTTTCTTGCTTAACTACTACTTTCCAGACTTTATTCTGACTGCTAGTATATAAGTAGGATCACTACTAATTGTAGTCCTCAGTCAGAATATCAACTTAGATCTTTCTCCTCTCTCCTGCTTCTCCACTACAAGTGTTATGGTTTCATCTATATGTTTCATCTATACTTAGAGGTGCTGAGTGATCACAGTGTTTCATATGTTGTATCAGC
>JAEUWK010001695.1:0-115121 GCA_018524425.1 Podaxis sp. AQ795752 | reverse complement strand
TGCGCCAAGGGTTCAGGGCGAGCCACACAGATGAACCAGCACATCCATATTATCCTCCACAATGCCAATGACTACCTTACCACTGACACCAACGACCGATTCACCAGCATCTTAGTCATGGTCGCTGAACAGATGACGAAGCTTAACATCTCAGGTGACAAAGAGAAGGAGAACTTCATATCGCTCCTAACATCCCTCACCCAAGGATGAGACCCATTCCCCCATGAACACCCAGTTCCCCAACCTACCGCCCAACGCCTCTCCATGACAGACTCTGACTCGGATGATAACTCCCCCAACATCAGTGAAGAGGCAGAACACCTCATCAAATTCCTCTCCCCCGAATGCACGGGCCCTACCAGTGTAGAAGAATGCAAGCCTCCCATTCCATTCAAGACCCTAAAGGAAGACGGAGAGAAAGACGAAGAATACTGGAAGCGGATCTTATGGGTCATTATCAGTGACCACAGCAATACGGGCATCACCTATCGGGGCCATATGATACCAATGTTCGGTGGAGGACCCAACCATGCCCCATTCTTCATCGCGTGGAAGAAAGCGACTGATCAATTCTTCATTGGTCCTAACAAGAAAGACGTCGCGCGACACATCACGCACTGACTATGCGAGCCCCCGACATTCGAAGAGGCCCAATACTTCCTTGCCCGTTTTACCTTTCCCATATGCGATAACTTACATGGACCCATACAGTAATTTCATGAGGACATGATGCCTTGAGAGGAGGGTGATGTTATGGTTTCATCTATATGTTTCATCTATACTTAGAGGTGCTGAGTGATCACAGTGTTTCATATGTTGTATCAGCCCCTTGATGTTTCCACTGTAATACACTGACTTACTCATGGCGCGTAGCCTTACTCACCCTTCTGTTTCACCTATTCTTAGCTACACCCTTTAACTGTATATAAACCTTAGGTAGAGCACCTGTATTCCTTACACTTTACCAACTAGTTCTTTCTCCTTTGCTCATCCTCAAGCCTTTGCCTTAGTTGCAACCTGAGTGCATAACAAAGGTTGTAACAAGTCTGTGTTAGATTAGTAAATAATGCAACCCATTTCTTGCTCAGCAGGCTGTAATAGGGCACCTACTGTATTCTTGGATTAGCTTGCCACTAACCCCATCCTCTACATTAGCACTTACCATATGATAGAGTGCCCCCAGAATCCCAACCTCTGACTCTGTGATATCTTTACCTGTCTGAGTGAATAAGTTAAGAATATGTGGCATGGGATATTGCAGCCCCCATGGATTCTGGTCTATGTCCTCCTCAGTGAGGAAGGGCATGCACCAGGACTTTTTTTGATAACACCCTGCACAGGAGTAAATCCATTCTTCTGTGAAGGAGGTTAGTAAGGCTTGGTGAATGAGAAAAAGCTACTTACTGTTATGCAGAACACATTTTATCCACATCTGGTAGTAGCAGAAGCACAGCTGATTGCCCTCTATCTTGAAGAGGAGCCATGCCCTTGATCCCACTGGATGATCCACAGTCTGGATGTCCAACTTATCACCTGACTCTAGGCAGACAGCCTTCCACTTTCCCTTAGCCTTCCTCCATGCCTCTGCTTTTTCCTCCACTTTCTTTGCCTCCTCTATTCTCTGCCTCTCTATCTCCTTCCACTTATCCTCTGCTTGCTCTGCTGTATGTCTCTGCTCCTCCTCCAATTGCTTTTGCTCCATCTTCTCTATCTCCTTCTGTTTCTGCTTCTCAGTCTCTACATCTTCCTCCTTCTCCTCCCCCTCTCTGCCTTCCTATCTGATGCCTCTACCTCTGTTTCCTCCATCTGTCCTCATTTCTTGCTAGGACCCACTTCTATTGCAAGGCCCTCTATTTGGGCAGACAACTATTGTCCTTACTACTATTGCCAGTAGAAGACAGTGAAAGCCACCATCATCACCAGGTCAAAGGGAAAGTTGGTGCTGGAGTTGTGGTTGTTTTAGGAAGACATTTTAAGTCAAGAAATGAAGTTCACAGTCTGAAGGTGCCCATTTTATACCCAGTGGAAAAAGTTCAGGATAAGTATCTAATCTGGGTCTAGGCCATGGAGGCTTGGCCCTAAGAGGGGAATACTGTTATAGACTTTACTCCATGTCTATAAAACTCTCAGAGCCTTGGTTATAAGGCAAGTTCTGTAGATCATGTTCAGTCTGCCCTTCCTCCTAATCCCATTGGGCACCCCTCCCTGCAAATACATTCTTCTGCACTTTTCCTTCTGTTATATTCCTCATCAGGACTTGCTAGCCATTTATCCTGTGCCTTTTCATTCATCTAGAGCCTTACTCCTCATCAGTAATTATCTTTCCCTTATCCAGGCTTTTCTGCTATCTGATTGTTTCATACTACTCCTGGTCATCTGGATGCTATGTGGATGCATTCCCCACTTTGATATTTACCTGTAGTTTCAGTCTTCACATACTTCTAGTAATCCCTTTGAGCAATTTCAAATCACTTTCTGCTTGACTACTAATCCCTGGACTTTATCCTGGCTGCTAGTATATAAGTAGGACTACCACTACTATATTCTTCAGTCAGAATATCAACTTAGGTCTTTCTCCTTCCTCCTATCCATCTGCTACAAGTCTGTTCCTTAGTCTGAGCCTGTCCTGTCCTTGTCCATCCTCCTGTCTGCTCAAGTCCATATGTGGTCAAGTGAGGCCACCATGGTATCAGAGGGACACAACATACAAGTTGAAGCCAAGGCCACAATCTTGGTCTGTGTGCATCTGCCCTGTCTGCTTGCAATCTGCCCCTGTCCAGAGTGAGCTTCTTAATAATCTTGACCAAAGAGCATAGTCAGCTCAGCACTCAACAAGTGGTTGGCCCTGCTGAGATTTGTATGCATATTTGAGATGAGCATGTCTAGAATGGGTTAGTCTCAAAGGAGCATGCTAAGAAGCTGTTTAGCTCATTGTGAGATACTAGTATATTCTTTTTTCTCATCTGTGTGAAATTGCTGTCTAACTATGTAATTTAGGCACAGAAAATACAACATCATCTTGAGGACACTTGGGCACTATGGATAGTGAAGAGCATGAACCACCTGCACCACCTTTCCATGCCTTTGGGGAAGATGCAATTGAGAAGGATGATCTTGGCAAGGCACCAATGGATCATCTGAGCTCTTATAGTGCAGGATCAGGTCCCCTCAAGATCAGAATTATGGAACTCTTCAATTTCTCAAATACAGAGTGGCTTGACATCTTTGAAAAGCAATCAAAGGTGGGGGCTGAGCAGGAGAATGAAGTGTATGATCTGCTGAATGGTGCTCATGACAATGATGGAGAGATTGGTACAGTAATGAATACAATGGAATGCACATTGGAGCATGTGCATTATATGATGGGTGGCCCATGGGAGGTGTTGTGGGAGATGTTTGCTTCTGCAGCTAGCTTGACCTAGCAAAGCCATCACAAATTGGCTAAGTGATCAAGCCAATTTGCTTAGCCATTGGCTATTTGTGGCTAACCATTGGCTTGCACAACACTGCACCACCATCCCCCAGACGCGTTAAGCATCTGGGGTGCCATAGTCTACCCCACACCTCCCATTAATCCTCTTCTCTGACGTCTCTTATCGTCAGTCGCTTCCTCGACACTACTCCAGCATCAAGGCCAATGTATTATACTGGGTTGCCACTGTCAATGGCAGGGCTTTAACCCACCAACACCTCCTTGACCCATTGGCCCCACAGTCCATCTCACTCATCCTCCGAGCTTCTCGAGATGGTGGATTATCCCATAGACCACGGCCAACTCCCTGCTGGGGACGTCAATTCCGAAAGGAGGCCTGAGACCAAGCTCCGCGAAGGGGCAGAGGGGGGGGGGGGGGGTTCGATTCCCCACTCAAAGGTACACGCAGGAATGAGCTGATGGGAATATGCGACCTTTAGATTTGACTGGACTCTGCAAGAGAAGATAGTTGAATTGGCAAAATACACATACAGCAATACAATTGAGTTGTTCACTCGTTCACGGAAGGAAACCGGAGCTCAGGTATACATGAAACTTTCGCTAGATACGAAGAAAACGTGCGCTTGCTTGCTACGAGCTTTTCGTCAATCATCTTTGGACATGCAGTTCCATCTTCAAGCCGCATCATTACTTCAACACAACCGCTGCAAGGCTTTTCGAGCTCTTGCATTGAGGCGAGGATCAATTATAGGAACTCCAAACGGACTCGCGACTTCATCGTCAGCCTGGAGATCGAAAACGATATCTGAAGGGCGCCGCAGGCCTTTGGTGGTAGGGACAAGGTAAAACCTTTTAAAGAACCTGATGTCGAAAGACAGGGTCTGCGTCCATGCCCAGAATTTGTTCAACCAGTGAATCTGATCACTGGTCGCCATCTGCTGGGACTGAGCGGCATACGGTGAAGCACAAAGATAAACGAAAACTCGAACTATGTTGAGTTCAGTCACGTTTAACACACCGGGTCCATGGTTGACCAGTGCTTTGCGGACGTCTGGTTCGAGTTGCCTGAGTGACACTGCATTGGGATCGTAGATGGCAAACAGGTCTTCCTCGATCTCGTTGAGGAGGACATGTTCTTTTCCGAACCCGGTTGATGCAGTGAGGGCCAGTCGAGCTCCAGAAACCGACGGAATGAGAGGAAGACCCAGGACGTTATGGAGATTCAATGTCGACAGAAGGTAGCGGAGGATGGCTCGGACATCTGTGTCATCGAGGGCTTTGAGCTTGTCAGCGAAAGGCTACAAGTGACAGTTAGTTGATGGTGAAAAATCGGAGAAACGGCATTTACACCTTTAGTCTTCTATGTGCGGTCTCGGGTGATAAGATCCGGGTTCCACGCGAGATGGTGGATGAGTGGGAAATGAAACGTTTAATGAATGCAATTTCCATTTCAGGAGAGTGGTCCTGGAGATTCTCCAACATCAGATCCCGCATTTCACTGAGGGACAGTGGGAAGACATGGTCTGGATCGAGGTATCGCAACATATCCTGATTTATAACACGAAGGTCGAGATACACAACCGACTCCAGCCGTGGAAGGATTGGGATTTTCCCCGGATCGACGCCTCGAACCGTGACAGTGCTAGCGATGGACGTTCTGCGGGTTGATGGTCCACCATCCGAAGACGCTGAGATAACGGGGAAGATCGGGAGTGCACGAAGCCGCGAGCGGAGGAGGTTATCTGCCGACATCGACCCATGCCGAGCACAAGCAGAAGGGAGGTTTTTAATGAGATAGGCACATAAATAACTTGCCTCACTCTCAGTGAATTTCACGCTGATCATCGTTGGCATTGCAAGCAGAACGGCATGGATGTTGGAGCTTGGCTGTAACTGCTTCAAGGCCCCACGCGCTCTTGCGTTGAGGCGAGGATCGATGACAGGGACAGTCAAACGCTCCAGCAAGCTCGTAATTTCGTGATCACCCTGTGGATCGAAAACACATTCCGAAGGGCGCTGAAAGCCTTTGGTTGTTGGGACAAGATTGAATACATCGAGGAATCGGAGATCGGAAGACCAGGTCTGCACCCAGTCCCAAAATTTGTTCAACCAGTGAATTTGTTCACTGGTCGCCACTTGCTGGTACTGAGAGGCATATGGTGAAGTGCTGAGGTAACTGGAGATGCGGGCTATGTTGAGTTTAGCCACGTCTAACACACCAGGTCCATGATTGACCAATGCTTCGCGGACATCTGGTTCAAGTTGCCTGAGTGACACAGCGTCGGGATCATAGATGGCAAACAGATCTTCCTCGGTTTCGTTGAGGAGGACATGGGACTTTCTAAAGAAGGTCCGCATGGCGAGGGCTATTCGAGGTCCAGAAACCGACGGGATTAGAGGAAGACCCGCGATGTTACGGCAGTTCGACGTTGATAGAAGGTAGCTGAGAATGGCTTGGACGTCTGTGTCGTCGAGAGCTGGGATCCTGTCAACCAGGGGCTGGGGGTGGTGATCAGTTCATGTTGATGACTCGAATAATGCTGTTCGCACCTTCAGCTTGCTATACGCAGTCTCGGGTGACAACACGTCGTTGGTCAGGCGTCTGGCTTGTATGACGTGCATCAGATACTGTGGAGGTTGGGTTACCAGAACGCCAGCACGAGCCAAAGCAGCTAAAATGCCAGCTTCAGGGTGTTCACCGGCAATGAGGATAGCAGCGGCAGCCTTATAAGGAGTATTTGTGCCGGCCACTGGTGGAGCGGTAAGACTCAGGGCATAATGGGCAACATGGAAAGATGTATCCTTCCAATACGCATAATCTCCAGAATCCACCTCATCTTGGGTGCTGGGCCATACGTCAAGGATGCTCTCGAAGTTATCATGCGTAACAAGAACTTTGAGAAGCACGGCCCATGCGAGGGGGATGTAAGTATCGAAAAGTAGTCGATTCCATCCAATCAAAGTGCTGCTTGCAGAAATCAAGGAATGGAAAATCTCCACCCAAATGAGTAACGCACTGGTCACCCAAGTCTTGGATAATTTCCACCGCTGCTGTGTTACGAAGGTTCTGTCGTGATTGCGTCAGCGCAAAGAGGGCATTGATATGAATGGGAAACCCTGTTCGCAATGGCAGAGGGAGATGGGTGAAGAGTCGACCGATCTTTGTTGAAGGTGGTGAGTCAAGGGAAATGGCAAGGTCAACAGTGGGGTCGAGTTTGTACCGGTTCAGTGTAGCAGTGGGGTTGCCACCAAGCCCCTTGGAAAGCGCCCCCACTGCCCCTGTTTTGGAAAAGGGAGCATGAAGAATCCGCCATTCTCCCTTTTCCAATGAGCGAGCAATAGTAGTTTGGATGGTAACCTTGTGTATTTCGTACTTTCCATAAGGCTCCGGGGGTGTTCTGTTGATTGTCGCACTCGCGATCTGTGTCTTCTTCCCATTAGCATTGATCTCGAAGATATCGATTGAGGAAACATTGCGCAAGAAGAGTAGGGAGATATTCAGCTCTTCTGCCGCAAAGCTCCTGAGTAATTTCGAGATCTCGTCAGGAGAGGTGATGTTGTCACTGATCTGACTCGCAGAAGTACGTAATGGAAGGCGCAAGATGGTGCCATGGAAAGGTTTCCCCCAATCGGAGCGTGATAAAAGTGGGCTGAAAGCAGCAAGATGGTCACCATAGTCCTGGGAGCCGCACCCGAGATCCAACCTTACACCGCCCCTAACGCCAGAGGTTCCCACGAACTCGTGCTTCGGGTCAAGGATGGCAAGGTGAAGTCCAGAAAGGATGTGAGGCATATCGGTTATCTAGGCTGGAGTTGGTGACATCCCACAATGAGTAAAGAACTAGACGGACACGGTAACACGAGGGAAGCCCAATCCCGGAATCGCAGGCTTTCCTGTCTCACACATAAGTCGCAATAGAATCAATGTGATTCAAGGGAACATACTCACGAGGTATCCGCAGCCTTCGACAGTTGATGGGTGCTCCTCAACCCCTCCCAGTCATCCATTTGAATGAGTGTGTCATTATGGATCAGGAAGGCCGGTCCTTGGGTCCTGGCAAAGTAGGGATGATACAAGTCTTTAGTGCCATGATAACGCCGGTCCAGAACAAAAACCTGTGAATCTGGGTGTGAGAACCTTGTGGAAATGGGGAGATAACCGACAGACCTGTTTGGTGGCCTGAGCATCATCTGAACTCTGAAGGATGTCATGTAAGAACGTATTTGAAAACGGATAGCGTCCCAGAATTGTGTGTGTTGGGGAATATGGAGAAGCGCTCTGACCAGAGTCTTCGAACATGCTGGTTGCGGCCGGTGCTGAGGATGACCCATGGATCCTTATATAAGGAGTCATGAACCCTTCCCAAGAATAGGGTGTCCCTTCCACCACCATGTGGCATTTTATGTGCTTATTCGAACGTTGGTGTTCTGCGGCATGATGTCACCCCCCCCCCTGCTCAATCAATCAGAACTATGTGGTCTTGTCAAGTGGTTCTCAATCTCCAGCCGCTGGCAAGTCTTGAAAGAGTTCAAAACGCAGATTTGTTATCATACAAGGATTCAGAACGTAGAGCCATATTATTACAACGTAGTAGCACAAGATTCATCCCAAGCCTCAATTGTGGGTCATGTTTACACTGTTCTCCCTTGCTTGCTGAACTAGTCGTGCATTGTTCCTCTCGTATTCGTTGCAGTAAGCCTCCAATTCCGTAGAGCCGGTAGAGTCAGCAGTCGTTCGAACTATAATGAGCGTCAATAAACAGCTGGGCTGGTGATGAGTCAACCTTTGGACGCACCATGATCCAAGTTGAACGGATCGACCATCCTCATCTTAATAATGACATTCTGCATGACAAGTTGTGCATCCGTCATGGACCAAAAGCACATGAGCGTAAGCATCTCCAATGCTAAATCAATATCGGAGTCCTCCCTCTGCAATTTGGGCTCCTTTGCGGTATATATGTGATCTAACTCGAAGTGAGACTAATCTTAGCGGTAGTCAAAAGCGAACCTACCAAGGACGTGTTCTACACATCGCCGAGAGAACAACTCAACGCGAACACGAATAGGATTAACCGCGGATGCGTCACCGGCTTCCCTAAAAGACCCAGAAAACATCTTCTGAAAGTGAGCATTATAGGCAGCCAAGTATGCACGATGCGCTTGGACAGGTTTGTCATCGGGCGGATCGCAAATAAAGTTGACGTCGGTGCATATCCCGTCCTTCCTCATCTGGTCGAAGCTGGCACACAGATCCGTCAGACGGCTCTCGTTGGTCGGCCGTTCAGGTGAAATGTCCGTGATTTGACCGTAATCAATGTCGACTGCTCCAGCTGCAACGAGAAGCGGGTGAAAAGGTTTGATGAAGTCTCTCGGGGATTGCAGGAACCCTGTATCATAATCATCAAGTAATATGTGATCGCCTCTCTTCCAATTCCAGTCTTCAGGCCTTTCAGGGGGAGAATCAACGTTGAGGAACAATGGGATCCCGGCTTCCGTGCATCTGCGCAAGTTTTGTTCCGCATCCTTAGCGTGATCATTGAGCCATCCGTACGTTTGCTTGACATGATCCAGAAGTGTAACATGGCATCGGCGGTTATGCACTTGATCTTCAGCCACCTGAGTAACCAAGACGATGAGATGGTTAACCTGTAATTCCACTATCAGTTCAACTATCGCTTTCGTTATGTATGGGACGGGCGCACCACTTCTTCAGCCGTAGGAACGCCCAAGCTCGGATATACCATAAAGACTCGTTGGTGAGGTTCTGATTGAAAGAGAGCGCGCTGAGACCAAGCGATCGCCTTAAATTCTTTCCGGACTAGCTTGTTTGGTGATACTGTCGGAGGTAGGAAACGAGTATGGGGGGTGAAGTACCTAGAAGCGGAAACTCCCTCAAGAGGTGAGGCTGGAGACATATTCCGGGGAATGAAGCGAAGGTTATCAAGGGCTCTCCATTGAGATTCATTGTCGGAACCAACACGAATAGGGAGATCCTCTGAGAAGACCCTAAAAATGACTGCAGCCCGACTCCTAAGATCGGCATCAGTTGCGTCCTGGAAAACAGTCACGCAGTCCCTGAACATAGCCATGTCCAATTCAGCCTGCCTCTTCAAGCCGAATGATGTAAGATGATTCTCGAGGACGCGGAATGATGGAAGAAGGAAGCGCTCTGAGCCAGTTCCAAACGCGGCTGAGAATAGAGCATCTTGAGATGAATAGAGGGTATTGGACTCCTTGATTGCCCATCTCGAGTTTGGAACAGGAATAGAAGTGGCAGCTGTGTCAAATGATAGGAGAATCCGAATCAGCTGCGCATATTTTCCCTCTAATTGCTGGTCCAGGCTGAGGGGAATTCGGAGGAGATTTCGAATCGAGGAAGCTGGTTGGACGTTCATGGAAAGCAGCGTAGGACTGTATTTCACGATTACCTGGGGTGTGAAGGCAAAGTGGGCGATCGCCTCCCCATCAATATCTCGTGGCAACATAACAGCATCGCTGGCGGATACATATGCACCATCAATGGCCTTCCAGACGGGCAGCAATCTGCACTCGTTGTGACTTCTGAAGTAGGTCCGACTTTGTCTTCCAAGCTGTTCCCGCACCCATGAGACGAAACGTTGGTGATTGTCATGGTCCAAAGAGTTGAACAAGGTCGATATGGATCCACTGCGCCACAGCAGGATAGAAAGAACCCCTTTGAAGTCAAGAGACACTATAGTAAGTGCAGAGCGTATCGGGTATGAGAGATGTGAGGTATCGGCCGGGGTAAAGCCCATCTGAATGAAACATTGGGCTAGCCACTGGTGCTCGTCTCCTATAAAATTGGCAAGGATGACAGAACGTGTCGCGCAATGGGAAATTGAGATATAGTTGCCAGTGGTGAGAGTAGGAATGAGAGGGTAGGCCTGAATTGCGGTATTCGAGATTCCGAGGGCCGGAAAGACGTCCCAGAACTTTCCAATCCAGCTGCGCAATGCGGGTTCCACATTATCCGCGACGGGTGATGGTGATAGGAAATCGTTCAAGAGAGTCGAGATATCTCCATCTGCCAGCTTCTTCACGTTGAGAGCGTTTCGTTTCAGAAGTGTTGTTACGTCAAGCCTGCTATCTACAAGGCGGTGGGGTTTGAAGACCCCGACTGATTCTGGCGGAACCACATAGAAACATGATTCAGAGGGTTTCTGAAACTTCGTGAACGACCCATCTGCCAATGGGAGTAACTCCAGTTCTAGCAGATGGTTTTGTGCATCCGAATCATTCGCCAAATAGTTGATAAGCTCTTGGAGTTGTTCAAACTTGAGCGTTGATGCCGCAAACGATGCCGAGTTGGTGATGATTTGGTTGTGCACGTACATCGGAGAAACTCGAGGCAACTGGTCGCTCAATCGGCGGGTAACAGAAGATGGCAATTCAACGAAATCAGTAGGTTGTATGATTGTCAAGACCTTGGCGACGGCTCTAGGAAGATGGACGGCAATATAGGCGGCTCGGGCAGAGAGAGCGTGAGGATGGTATCTGCTCCTGAAGATGCGGTTCTCCGATGTAACAGCCATCTCATAGACTGCATGTAAGACCGTATTTGATATGGTGTCATGGGCTTCTTTTGGCACGACGTTTGAGTTCCCTGGCCAATATACCACATTATTCGAGAGCTGAGCCCGATCCTCTAACAAATGTAGGTAAAGCGCAGGCAATACCACAGTCAGGAGCCACCTGTTGTAGTTCGTCTCAGGGTTTTCATATTCGTCCAGTCGAACGGATCGCCGGTCAGAGGCCAAGATGAATGATCCAGAAATATGGACGGGAAGATCGAGTCCAATTGGGAGAGGGAGCGTCGCAAATAACTTGTGTTTGGGACCAGGGGACTGGCATGCAGCGATTCGGACAACGGGAGGGAGCCTGAGTCGATACTTCTCCTGCAACAAAGGAATGCATGACGGAAGGCACTGGTCCTTCACGGTAAGAGACAAGATCCGCCATTCTTGGTTCCCCTTGAGGGAATCGGGAAAGGTGATGGTGAGTGTGTGTGCATTGACGTTGTCCTTGATCTCGGCAGGATCGCTGCGGGACGCCGCGACAGACCAGAGCAGTAGAGGTCCACGCTGTCCCCGGTCAAAAAGGCGTACAGATGTTATAGAGGTGAACAGGAGACAGTCGGAAGCGAGGTTTTTGAAGCTGAACATTACGTCACGCAACGATGCAGTCCTCCGGAAGATGGGATCGACGTCAAGGAACTGCGTACTCGACCGGAGAGGAAGTCGAAATAACGTCTGGAGGTTGACTGTTAGAACACAGAAAGTGTCAGAATCAAGCCTGCGTACCCCGCCATATGAATACTCTCCGTTGATATCGCTGGGCAGGTTGAAGCCAAACAGTCCTTGCAGAGGAGACAAATGGTCGCCGTAAAACCTACAAAGGGAGTTTAAAAGCAGGAGGAATGTGTTTGTCTTTGTTCTTACTTTCTGACTCGGGACAGCGGTAAGCGCAGCGAGGCCCTATCAATTGATAGATGAGCCTTGCATGGATTCAGGAACAAAACCTGGTCCCCAGAAACGATCATAGCAAACTGGAGTAGTGTAGGGTTAAACATCTTCGTTATGGAGAGCTTGGGCAAGAACAAACCTCGGTGATGTGGAACATAGTCAGAGCTCCAAGCCCGAACTGCCCAATGGTATCCTTTCTGCTCGTTTTCCCGCCTACACCGGTCCGCAATATGCCTTTGAAGTCGTCGTCGCTGAAGGTACTGTTGTTGTGGATGACGAGTGCAGGAACGCGTTGGAATTCAGCACAGCGTGGGGAGAGCAAGGCCGTGGTTGGTGCCGTCTGTTTATCGACGAGAGCGTTAAATTCTGTAGCACCGGCGTCTGCGGCGTTTGCGAGAAATTCGAGAAGCAGCTGGGAGTCGGTATATTCCCTCAAACGGTTGCGGATAGTCGTCATAAGATCCTCTCCCATATCGAGGTCGTCAACCTGATCCAGTATGCCCACCAAACCTAACCGTTTCAAACCCAGGTCGCTTGCGAGCTCGGAGGAAATGCCCTGGTGGGTCAGAGTGTTATGTCCCATGTCAATAAAACACGAGCGAGGTCCAACATCGTTGTAACAAACACTGTCAAATGGGCGGAGGGCACCACTAGTGTCTGGAATGTAAAGATTGGTGCGTTCTTCTGCAGTGAGCTGAGGAAGCCAGCTCAAGAGACGAATGACGCCGTGAATAGCACGCCTATTCAGTGATCCCGTGAGCCTGGAGTTATGAAGAAACTGAAGTTGTGCCAAAATAGTTTCTTTCGACGGCCTGCCAAGCAAGAAATTCGTAATTCACCAGAACCAATAAAGATTGTTACACACCTTTTAACGCAACCCATACGTTGTAGGAACGCACATACTTGGGAATGGCGATACGAGTCAAAAGCAACCGAGCTGAAGCCGATCTCAGGTATGTCCTCCTCCCCCAGAAGCGCGAATTCGGCAGTCTTGAGTTTGCCATCACGGGATGGGATCCACTTTCGACCCTGGAGGACCTCACGAATGTTAGAAAGCTCCCCTTCTGCAAGACTTCGATGCCCAAGTTCCTTGACGATTTCGCAGACTTTCTCGTACGAAGGCTCAGGAGCCTCCAAAACCTTGACCAACTGCTGAACAACGACCTCAAATGGAACTCTGCAATCCCAGGGAAATGCTTGACGGAGATAGTGACCAATGCGTACATCGGGGGCCACCATCAGCATCACCTCGTCGAATAGCTCCTTTCTTCTAAAGTGGGATGATGGATCTCGGCATTTCAGGGGACTTCTGAGACCTTCCAGTGTCGGAATCCATTCAACTTCCAACGAGAGGTACGAGGAGTGAAAGAGACCATGACAATCAAGGTGTGCGTCATTGATATGGCTGATGAGAATGCGAGCGAGGTGTTCTGGTCGTTGGCAATCACCGCCCGCGATGAAACGGATACGGTCACGGATGATATCCACGGAGAGCCCAGTGATGAAGAGGTTGAGACTGTGGAGATCAGCAATAAGACGCCTGAGAATGTCTCGTGACGTGTCAGGAAGCGATGATGATGCTCCCAGAAATAAGGCGGCAATTGGAGCTTGAGGGTCGACGAGGTCCTTGGGCATTCGACGACTCCCATCGCTAGCAGGTACAAAGCTAGTGTTGGCTAACTGATCCAGGATTCCACGCGAGATGATCGACGAGTTGGAGCTGAGGTATCCGACAAATGCAATCTGCATTTCGAGCGACTGGTGCTGGAAATTCTCCAACATCAGATCCCGCATTTCGCTAACGGACAGTGGGAAGACATGGTCTGGATCGAGGTATCGCAACATATCCTGATTTATAACACGAAGGTCAAGGTACACAACCAAGTCCAGCCGTGGAAGGATTGGGATTTTTCTCGGATCGACACCTCGAACCGTGACATTGCTAGCGATGGACGTTCTGCGGGTTGATGGTCCACCATCCGAAGACGCTGAGATAACGGGGAAGATGGGGAGTGCACGGAGCCGCGAGCGGAGGAGGTTATCCGCCGACATCGACCCATGCCGAGCACAAGCAGAAGGGAGGTTTTGAATGAGATAGGCACATAAATAACTTGCCTCACTCTCAGTGAATTTCACGCTGATCATCGTTGGCATTGCAAGCAGAAGGGCATGGATGTTGGAGCTTGGCTGTAACTGCTTCAAGGCCCCACGCACTCTCGCGTTGAGGCGAGGATCGATGACAGGGACAGTCAAACGCTCCAGCAAGCTCGTAATTTCGTGATCACCCTGAGGATCGAAAACGCTTTCCGAAGGGCACTGAAAGCCTTTGGTTGTTGGGACAAGATTGAATACATCGAGGAATCGGAGATCGGAAGACCAGGTCTGCACCCAGTCCCAGAATTTGTTCAACCAGTGAATTTGATTACCAGTCGCCACTTGCTGGTACTGAGAGGCATATGGTGAAGTGCTGAGGTAACTGGAGATGCGGGCTATGTTGAGTTTAGCCACGTTTAACACACCAGGTCCATGATTGACTAATGCTTCGCGGACATCTGGTTCAAGTTGCCTGAGTGACACAGCGTCGGGATCATAGATGGCAAACAGATCTTCCTCGGTTTCGTTGAGGAGGACATGGGATTTTCCGAAGAAGATTGACGTGGCGAGGGCTATTCGAGGTCCAGAAACCGACGGGATTAGAGGAAGGTGTGCGATGTTACGGCAGTTCGACGTTGATAGAAGGTAGCAGAGAATGGCGCTGATACTTGGGGCATCGAGAGCTTTGATCTTATGAGTCAAAGCCTAAAATAACAATTAGTCAACGGTGATGTCTCGAACAAGGCCGTCCAAACCTTCAGTGCGCTATAAGCGACCTCAGGTGATAACATTTTGTTGTTGAGCAGGTTCCCATCTCGCATAACCTGTGTGAGATATTGTGGAGGCCGGGTTACTAGGACGCCTGCGCGAACAAGAGCGGTCAAGGTGTCATGTTTGGGTGATTCATCAGCAACGAGAAGTGACGTAGTGGTTGAATATTCAGGAGGATTCGTGCCGAATACCGGCCAAACAGCATGATCCAGGGCAGAGCGAGCAACTTGGAGAGGCATCTCCTTCCAATAGGCATAATCCCCTGAATACACTTTGGCCTGAGGACGGGGCCATGCATCAAAGATGTTCTCAATATCATCGCGTAGAACAAGGGTTCTGAGAAGCGCGGCCCATGCTAGGGGAATATAGGTATCGAAAAGTAGCCGATTCCACTCGATTAAAGTACTGCGCAACAAAGTTAGGGAACAATAATCTTCACGACAAACAGGCAACACACTGATCATCTGAGTTCTGGACAATTCCGATTTCTCCTCCGTTGCGTAGGTTCTGTCTCGAGTGTGTCAACGAAAAGAGGGCATTGATGTGAACAGGGAACTCCGTTCGCAATGGAAGAGGGAGATAGGTGAAGAGTCGACCGATCTTTGTTGAGCGTGAGAAGTCAAGGGGGATGGCGAGGTCGATGATCGGACTAAGTTTGTGCTTGGAGAGAGTGGCAGCGGGGTCTCCGCCGAGCCGCTGGGAGAGCCTTTTCATTGCCTCCGCTTCGGAAGTGGGAACATGAGCGATCCGCCATTTTCTCTCTTCCGACGAGCCACCAAGTGAAGTTTGGATAGTGGCCTTGCATGTCTTGTATCCAAGCTCTCCTTCTGGCTCCAGTTGCGCTCTATCAACCGCTGCCTTTGCGATCTCTGTCTTCTTGCCATCCGCACTGATCTCGTAGATTTCGATGGAGGCAACATTGCGCAAGAAGAGTAAGGAGACATTCAGCTCTTCTGCCGAAAAGTCCCTAAACAACTTCGATATCTCGCTGGGCGAGATAATTTTATCGCTGATCTCACTCGCAGAAGTACGCAAAGGGAGGCGAAAGATGGTTCCATTGAAAGGTTTTCCCCATTCGGAAGGTGGGAGGAGGGAATCAAAGGCAGTGAGATGATCCCTGTATGCCTGATAATCGTTTTCAAGGTTCAGTTTGACACCACCAATTCTAATGCCAGAAACTTCGGCGAATTCGTGTTTCGGGTCAAGGATGGCAAGGTGAGGTCCGGAGAGTATATGAGGCGTATCAGTCACCTGAGGTCCCGTTAGCAGCATATTGTCAGGAATGAAAAAAAAACCGGACATGATAACATGATCGAAATCCGATTCCATATTTGCCGATTTTCCTGCCTCGCATATAAGTACCAGCGGAAACAATATAGTTGAACAGAAGGTAATTACGAAGTATCTGTGACCTTTGATGATTGATGGATACTTTTCAATGCTTTCCAGTCATTCTCTTGAATCAACGCATCGTTAAAAGCCAGAACGGCGGGTCCTTGGGTGTTAGCAAGGTAGGGATGATACAAGTCCTTCGTGCCATGATGACGCCAATCCAAAATAAAGACCTTGGTTTGGGGGATTGAGGACATCGGTACCGGTATCAAGACAGGCGACAGACCTGTTTGAGGGCCAGAGCGTCATCTGAGTTCTGAAGAATTTCACGTAGTAAACCAATCGAGAAAGGGTAGCTTCCTAAAATTGCGCGTATTGCAGCAGTTGGGGCAACGCTCTCACCAAAGCCTTCAGTCATGTTGGTTGCTGTAGCCTGGGTGCGATCGATATATATAAGGAACCAGCGTCTGACCTTGTTCCTGGAATGAGCATAATCAAGCCTCGTCAGTTGCCACGGAAGCAATGCGCAGCGACAACAATGGCATTTACCACTATCCAAGATGCCTTCTATAAGTAAATAGAAGCACAGGGCTGCATATTGAGCGCTGAATCATGGCTTGATCCTTGATCCTGCTCATAACTTTCCTCAGGCCGCAGGTGCAGGAGACCACGGGGCTCTTCAAATAGGCTTACGAGAAGCGACCTGGTCGCTTCTCGTTCTGACACCTCACATGAGTATGAACCTTCGCCGAACAAAGTAGAACACCGGCATAAAAAGCACATCATGTACAACGAGATAGACTTCTCGACAACTATCATCGATGTCACCGATAACGTTAGCTGTCGGCGGCCGGCCAAGGATGTCCCTACTTACAAAGCGGAGTGCCGTGGGCTGCTCAGCTGACAAGCGCAACTGATGCGACTGGCTCAGAAAGCAAGAGCAAAAGCGGAGTTAGAAGTAGGTGGTGCAAGGGCTCGAAGGTGAAGGAGCTCAAGGTTAACTCTGAGGATATCTGACAGGGCAATTCCATTGCGGAAATTGGGGTCAGATGTTACCACACATTACGAATCCTTCGCATGTTTATGTCCGCAGTCGTCGAAGCACAAGAGAACGGCACGTAGACTTTCGCAGTGTGCGTCTGTTGCAACCATCCAACGGTGTTGTGCCTTTAGATCTGAGGGGTAAATGCATACTATACATTGATACAGGATACATAGACAGGCATAGAAATTGTGTAAGATATTCATCAGAAGCTCAGTTATGAACGACACTTCCCTCTCTCGCTTGCAGAACCAGCTCCATGTTGTTTATCTCGTATGTATTGCAGTAATTCAACAAAACCCTCGATTGCGTGAGACGGGCCGTAGCACATACTGAGACCAGGCATTAAGCATAAGCACCGAGGAACCGACATCGCAGACATACCATCATCGAGGTTGAAAGGATCAACCATCTTGAGCTTGATGATAATGTTCTCCACTGCGCTCTGTGCATCCACCATTGACCAACGATGCGCAAGTGTAAGCATCTCCAGCGCTAACTCGATATCCGAATCTTCTCTCTCCAACTTGGGCGCCTTCCCCGTGTACGCGTAATCTGCGCTTGAATGAGATTAAGGGATACACGGAGGAACGATTGGACATACCAAGAATACATCCAACGCAACGTCTCGAGAATCCAGGAACTTCAATGACGATGGGTTCTTTGTCAGAGGCCTTACCAGCTTCACGGAAACCCTCGGAGAACATTACCCGGAAGTAACTGCTATACGCGGCCAGGTACGCACGATGCGCTCGCAAGGAATCGTTATTTGGGAAGTCGCAGACGAAGCTAACATCGGTGCATATCTCGGTTTTCCTCATTTCATCAAATGTAGCGCGAAGGCCGTTGGACACACGATCATCGCTTGCCGGTTGTTGCTCGGGAACTTCGACTCCCACCTCGTGTCCGTATTTGATGGTGACCGCTCCTGCAGCAATAAGAAGTCGACGGAAGGACTTGATAAAGTCTCGTGGGCACTGGAGGTTTCCCGTGTCATAGTCATCGAGCAAGATGTGGTCAGCACGTTTCCAATTCCAGTCTGTCGCATTATCGGGGGGCACATCGTCATTGAGGAACAATGCCATCCCGCTACATTGGGACAAGTGATGTTTCGACTCCTCCGAATGGTTGTTGAGCCATTCGTACGTTTGCTGGAGGTGATCCAACAGCGACACACGACATGATGTAACATTCGATTGTTCACGGGCCACTTTGGTTACTAGGACGACGAGATGATCGACCTGCACTTAATTGTTATTGCTGATACTGCTATCATATTTACGACGAACATACCACTTCCCCAACTGCCGGAACGCTCAGATTCGAATACGTCATCAACACTCTTTGGTGAGGCTGCGTGGCATAGAATGCGCGTTGAGACCATACAATCGCCTGGAACTCTTCCCGTACAAGATGGTTCGGTGACACGATATCTGGTAGCGATCGAATGTGAGGAGCGATATATCTTGTATCGTCGGTGGTTCCTAGGGGACGAGGGGACGTATTACGGGGAACGAAGTTTAAGGTACCCAGATATCTCCACTGAGCCTCCTGATTAGAACCTGCGGCACGTAACGGGAGTTCTTCGCAGAAGATTTGAAAGATAGCAGCAGCTCTCTCCCTACGATCATCTGTTTCGGGGGAATCTTGGAAAGCTTCCACGCAAGTTCGGAACATGTCCATATTGAGACTATGTTGTCTCTTCAAACCAAATCGCTCGAGTTGGCCCTCGAGACGCCGGAACGATGGGAGAAGGAAACGGTCTGAGTTATCTCCAAACGATGCCACAAATAAGGTGTCGCGAGAAGAATAGAGTGTCGTGGATTCTTGTATGAATCGTTGCGAGTTCGGGACAGGAATCCTGGCGCCATTGGAAGTGAATGAAAGAAGTACGCGAACAAGCCTGTAGTAAGCGTCGTCCAGGCCCTCACCCAAACGTATCGGAATGTTAAGAAGGGATCGAAGATTGGAAGGAGGTTGTATGCCCATATTCACAAGCAACAAATCATAGCCCACAACAGTCATGGACGTAAACGGGGCGATCGAGTCCGAGGAAACGTTGCGCGGAAGCATCTGAAGGTCGTTCGCAGAAACGAATGAGTCATTTCCTGACCTCCAGATCGGCAATGATCGATACTGCCAATGCCGCTGAAAGTAGTTCTTTTTCCGGTTGGCAAAATCGGCACGAATCCAAGAAATCAAACGGACGCGCGATGCTGAGTCCAGGCGATCGAATAACGTCGATACCCCTGCAGGATGATTAAGGATCTTGGCAAGTACGCTCTCAACCGTCAGCTGTGAGGACCTAAGGGCGTTTCGCAGCTCCTTTGACAGCGCTCCTATGTTGACCAGGGTAAACCCCATGCGGACCAGGCACTGAGGCAACCAGTCTCTGTCAACGAAGTCGGCAAGGATGATGGAAGGTGTATTGCAATAATCAAGGGACAGATAGTGGCCGTTCCGAAGTGTCGGTACAAGTGGGTAAGCTGAAATGGCTCTTGTAGAAATGTTGAGGGATGGGAAGATTCTCCAAAATCTCGCGATCCATCCTTGGGTAATAGGGTCCACATACTCCAGAGTTTGAGATGCAGCTATGTGATCGTCCAAGAGCGTCCCAATATTGGTGCTCGTGATCTTGCTCACATTGAGCCTGTCATCCAGACCAAGGAGCCTTTCGGCTGCCAAGCCATGGTGTACAAGGCGGTGGGGGGCGAAGACGTCGGCTGCTTCAGGGGCGACATAAAAGCAAGAATTGGAGAACACATCGAACTTGACAAAACTCCCATTTTCGAGAGGCAACAATGGTAGGCCGATTAAACAGCTGACCGCATCTGAATCTTTGGACAAAAAGTCGATTAAACCTTGGATCTCTCCGAAGTCAAGAATAGACACCGAAAAGCGTGTAAGATTGTCCAGGATCAGCCCATGAACATATTTCGGTGTTACAAGAGTAACAAGGCTCTCGCCCGCATTCCGCAGTCGCCGAGTGACTGAGGAGGGGAGCTTGACTGCGTCCAAGGGTTTGATTGCCTCCAGGACTTTGGAAACGGCACGGGGAAGACGGGTCATGAAGCGGGCGGCTCGGGAGGAGAGGACATGCGGATTGAATTTGCTTCTGAGGATAGAATAATGCGAGGTAGTTGCCTCTCGATAGACTGCGTCGATCACCAATGCTGAGATAACATCATATGTGTCATCTTTGACGAGTTTAGCACCTCCTGGCCAGTAAACTGCATTATCCGAGACCAAAGCACGATCCGCCAACAAGGAAAGATAGAGCCTCGGGAGGATGGTTGTCAGCAGCCAGCGATTATAGGACGCCTCCAAGTTTTCATACTCATCAAGGCGGATTGACCTCCTGTCAGTGGCCAAGATGAACGATCCAGATATATGGACAGGGAGGGCGAGGGGGATTGGAAGCGGAAGTGTTGAAAAGAGGTTGTGGATAGGGTTGGGTGACGGACATGCAGCGATCCGAAGAACGGGAGGTAGCCTGAGTCGGTATTGTTCCTGAAGTGAAGAGATGAACGGTGGAAGCTGTTGTTCATTCACAGAAAGAGACAACACGCGCCAAGCCTGACACCCCCTCAGTGAGTCGGGGCTAGTGATCGTGACCGTCTGTCCACTGATGTCCCCCTCAATCCAAGAAAAGTCCTTGCGGGATGCAGCAACAGACCACAGAAGTCGGGTTTCGTGATATTTGCGTTCAAAGAGTCGGATAGAGGTTAGGGAGGTGAAGAGAAGACAACTTGCTGCAACACCTTCGAACTCTGAAACCAGATTGCAAAGATTGGCAACACTTCTGAAGATGGGCTCGACGCTTTGGAACTGCTTGCTCGATCGAAGAGGAAGGCGGAATAATGTCTAGGAGATTTTAGTGAGAGCATGGTGAGTGTTAGAAGCGATATCCACATACGCCGTTATAGGTATAGTCCTCGTCAACATCCTCAGGAGGGTCGAAGCCAAACAATCCTATCAACGGGAACAAGTGGTCACCGTATAGCCTATACATAGAGAAGTTAGAAAATTAACCAAGGGCCCTTTTTTTTTCTCACCTTCGTACGGTAGAAAGGGGAAGACGTAACGCAGCTCTATCAACCGCAAGGTGGTACTTGCAGGGATTCAGGAATAAGACCTGATCGCGAGAGACAATCATAGCAAACTGAGACAGACCAAGTCAGAGGTACTAGCGTTTGGAACCAGATGCAACAAACCTCTGTGACGTGGAACATCGTAAGAGTACCAAGCCCGAACTGCCCGATAGTATCTTTTCTACCCGACTTTCCGCCTATCCCAGTTCGCAGAATTCCTCTAAAGTCGTTATCAGTGAATACACTGTTATTGTGCATGACGAGCGCAGGAACACGCTGAAATTCAGCACAGCGTGGAGATAATAAAGTCAGGGTGGGCGCCATCTGTTGGTCGAGCAAGATGTTGAATTCTGCTGCCCTGGCGTCTGAGGCATTCGCGAGGAACTCAAGAAGCAGTTGAGAATCGGTGTACTCTCGAAGGCGATTGCGGATGGTGGTCATAAGGTCCTCCCCCATATCAAGATCCTCATCAGATTGACTCTGCAAGCTCATAAGCCCCAGACGTCTCAATCCAAGGTCATTGGCAAGCCCAGGAGAAATGTCTGGGTGTACCAAGCTGTTTACTCCCAAGTCAATGAGGCTCGCACGGGGTCCAACGTCATTGTAGCAAAGATAGGCAAATGGCCGAAGTGCGCCATTGACGTCGGGTATGAAGAGGAGGTTGCGTTCCTCTGGTGCTAGTTGAGGAAGCCATGTCAACAGCTGAATAAGACCTTGAGTAACACGTCGATTCATCGTCTCTGTGAAGCGCGAGGTGTAAAGTGTGCGTAAATGGTCCAGAATGGTCTCTTTTGATGGCCTGTTCAGTATCAGTCCGAACAACTTCCGAGACCTAGTAGAGATGATCACGTACCGCTCGACACAACCCATTTCACGAAGGAAGGCATGTACCCCGAAATGGCGATGCGCGTCAAAAACGACTGAATGGAAGCCAACTTGAGGTATGTCTTCATCCCCAAGTAGAGCAAACGTAACAGACTCGAGAGTACTATGGCGAGTTGGTACCCATTTCCGAGACTTGAGGGCCTGGCGAAGAGACGATAACTGTGATTCCGCAAGATCTCGGTGCCCCAATTCCTTGACGACTTCATGGACTTTCTCATACGACGGCTGAGACCCATCGAGAATCTTGATCAATTGCTGAGATAATAGCTTGAAAGTAACTTCATCATCCCAAGAGAAAGCCTTCCGCAAAGAGAGGCTGATTTGGACATCAGGGTTGACCATTGGCATAATTTCGTCAAAAAGCTCCCTTTTGCCGGAATGGGACAACGAATCTCGGCATTTCAGAGGGCTTCTAAGGCCCTCTGATGTCGGGATCCATTCGAATTCCAAAGAGAGGAGTGCAGGACCAAAGAGGTTGCTGCAGTCAAAACGTGTATCATTGATAAGATTAATTAGAAGTGTAGCAAGTTCCTCTGGTTGTGCACAATGACCGCCAGCGATAAAATGGACGCGATTGTGCACTATGTTGATGGAAAGCTCGGTGATGAAGAGTTTGAGGGTGCAAAGATGTGAAGCAAGAGCCTCGTGAATCGGGAGTGTGGTATCAGGGAGGAAGGGAGACTGTCCTGGAAATAGTGTTGCGATCGAAGCTTGAGGATCAACAAGATCTTTGGGCGCTCGAAGAGTGCCATCGCGGGCAGTGACAAAGCTGGTGGTCTTCAACCGGTCGAGATTTCCACGTGAGATGATGGCGGAGTTGCAACTCAAATATTTGACGAATGCGACCTGCATTTCCAGCGATTGGATCTTGAGGTTCTGCAACATCAGGTCCTGCATCTCTTCAACAGTTAATGGAAAGCGGTGCATCGGATCGAGATACTTCAACATGTCCTGGTTGATTGCACGAAGATCGAGATAGGTAATGGAATCCAAATGAGGAAGAACTGGGAGCTTAAGTGGATTGGCCCCCCGAACAACAACGGCGCTTGGGATAGATGCTCGGCGAGCGTATGATACACCATCCGGTGTTTGCGAGACGATTGGAAAGATAGGAAGTGCACGAAGGCGAGAAAGGAGAAGATTGTTTTTCGAGACATCACCATGACGAGCACAAGAGGTCGGGAGGTATTTGAGGAGATAAGCGCATAGGTAGGCGGCCTGAGACTCTGAAAACTCTACGGAGATCGCCGACGGTAGAAAACGGAGGAGAGAGTGGATGTTGGAGCTCCGCTGCAATTGTTTCAGAGGTTCTAAAGTTTTTGCATTGAAGCGAGGATCGATGACAGGCACGCCCAATAACTCCAACACACCCGTGACCGCCTTTTCGTTCTGAGGGTCAAAAACGGTCTCCGTCGGACGCCGCAAGCCACAGGTAGTGGGAACGAGATGAAATTGATTGGTGAATTTCAAAAACCACTTCTGGGCCCAGTCCCAGAATTGATTCAACCATCGAATCTGGTCATTTGTCACGGCCTCCTCGGACGTTGAAATGTACACTGAGCCTTTGAGGTACATGATGACTCGGTCAGGGTCAAGTTTTGTCAGGTTCAGGACCCTGGGGCCTTCGCTTATAAGCAGCGTGCGGATACCGGAGGCGAGGCGCTGGAGTGACACAGCTTGGGTATCATAAGCGGCGAAGAGTCCCTCCTCGGCTTCGTTGAGTAGAGCGTGAGGTCTGCTGGAGGAAGTTCGCGCTGGGACTGCCATCCGATCCCCAGCAACGGATGGGACCAGAGGAAGGCCGACAATGCAGTGACAATTGGATGTTGACAAGAGGTAGCCGAGAACTATTCGGGCCTCTTCGTCGTCGAGGGCCCTTATCTCGTCAATGAAATACTAAGTAATTGGTGTCAATTGATGGAGCGAGAAGGAGTGAAAATCGCCTATACCTGCAATTTCCTGTGTGCAATCTCAGGCGACAAGATCTCGATCTTTTTCGTGAAATTCGTGATGATGATTTGGGTGAGGTATTCCGGGGGTTGTGTTACCAGGAGACCAGCATGAACGAGGGCGGATAAGACATTCTTTTCAACAGTACCTTCGGCGATGAGAACTGATGCAGTAGTATGATAGGATGGGGGCTTTGTGCCGAAGACGGGCCAAACCTGAAGATTGAGAGCATGCTTCGTGACGTGGAGAGGAAGGTCTTTCCAGTATACGTAATCTCCGGAATACACTTCCGCTTGGGGACTTGGCCAAGCATTGAAGATGTTCTCTACTTGATCGTGCTTCACGAGAACTTCAAGAAGAGCCGCCCATGCCTGAGGTATATACGTGTCGAAGAGGAGGCGATTCCACTCAATTAATGCACTAAAACATAACCTCAGTAAGCGAAGTACCTCTCCGCAAATAGGTGACATACTGATCGTCAGACTTCTTGACGACTCCCACTTCACCCGCATTTCGGAGATTTTGCCTCGATTGAGTCAACGCAAAAAGAGCGTTGATGTGGACAGGGAATTCTGTCCTCAATGGGAGAGGGAGGTATGTGAAGAGCCGACCAACATCCCCGGAGTTTGAAGAATTCAAGGGAATGGCGAGATCGATGGCAGGACTAAGTTTGTGTTGAGACAGTGTCATGGTCGGATTTCCGCCCAGTCGGAGAGAGAGGGCATGGATTGCCTTTGCTTCGGAAGAGGGAGCATGAATGATTCGCCATTCTCTCTCTTCCGACGAACGAGCAAGATGAGTTCGGATAGTAACCTTCTGTATCTCATATTGCCCATGAGCCTGTGATGGCGTGCGATCAACGGTTGCAGTTGCAATCTGTCTTCTCTCGCCGTCGGCACTAATCTCGTACATCTCAATCGAAGAGACATTGCGCAAGAAGAGGAGAGAGATGTTCAACTCCTCTTTCGCAAAGTCCGTGAGTAGATCCGAAATTTCGTCGGGTGAGACAACTTTATGGCTGATTTCACTTGCAGATGTACGTAGGGGCAGCCGAAAAGCGGAGCCGCTGAAAGGTTCTCCCCATCCAGATTGTGGAAAGAATGAATTGAATGCTGCGAGATGGTCACTATATTTTTGCCATTCTTCTTCAATATTCAACTTCACGCCGCCAATCTTGACACCAGAAAACTCAGCAAAATCGTGCTTGGGATCCAAAATTGCAAGATGAGAACCAGAAAGGATATGTGGTGTATCCGTAATCTGGAAACGGATTAAATGACATGCACGCGGGCGGTTTAATGTTGTAGAAACTGTGACGTACGTGGTAACAAGAACGAAAGCCGACTCCGTACTTGCCAATCTTCCTGTACCGAGCTTAAGAGTTGAATAGGTGTGCGGCAGGAGGACACCCACGATGTATCTGTGATCTTAGATGACCGATGGATATTTTGCAACGCTTTCCAGTCACTGTCTCGTATCAACTCGTTGTTGAAAGCCAAAAGGGCTGGTCCTTGGGTTGTGGAAAGATATGGATGATAAATGGCACTTTCGCCATGAGAACGTCGATCAAGCACAAAGACCTAAAAGTCAGAGAAAGGATATCTGAGCGCTTATGATACTGACACCGAGGAACACAACAACAGACCTGTTTCGTGGCTCGAGCATCGTCAGTATTCTGGAGGATTTCACGTAAAAGACCAATGGAAAAGGGATAGCTTCCCAAAATTGCCCGGATGGCAGCAGTCGGGGCAACGTTTTCGCCAAATCCTTCTGCCATGATGGGAGTAACTGTGAGGTAGAACGAAACCAGAGGTCCACGTTTATATGTAAGGAGATCACCTCATTCGCTTGCCTCTATCGTGGTGTTGCCCAGGTGGGTTTGAGTGGCTTTGTTCCGGATATGGACATGATAAAGCCTCATGCCACACATCCGCACCTGTGGTTACAGCATGCTTACGGCATGTTGGACAACAAGCTCTCAGAAGGAAACAAAGCGTTCGAACTAGGAGTTGACTACTTGAGCCCGCAATTGAGAAGGCTGGCGTCGTATTCTGGAGATACCTCAGAGAGCACCTACGACCTTTGAGAGTAGGTGGGAGATTATAAAATCTTACTGAGGTCCCATTTCGATCACGTCTCGAGGTCCGTGCCCAAATTGCTTCTTTCCTCTTGATCACATCCTCACTTTCTCAGGATATAGTTTAATACATGGCTGGCAGTTTCTTTCCACTTTTTCTTGCCACCATAGGTGACTCAGACATGAGCTCGACGGCTTGTTCTTTCACCTGGGAGTGCCTACTCTGCCGCTTCTGCCTTTCGACTAAATTACATGCTGTGTGTTTATGCACATATTGTACATACTGCCTGTCCACGCAGGTTCAAACAGTAGCCTCCATTGTCATTCAGTTTGAAGGTCAGCATCCACATATTAGGAGCCAGGAATAGTTCGTCTCGCTTGCATATTTCTGGAGGTCTTCCCGTTGTGTTCTTCGCCTTTGGAACACCGTGGCGTGGGATGCGTGTGACACGAAACGAAACCGATGATGGCAATGACAAGGCAGGCCCTGAGTCAAGTCTGGCCCAATGTGAGCCTGGCTTATGACAACCAACACGTGACCGCACACATGGGCAATACACCCACGTTATCCTTCCTTCTTCCCTTTTTACCATTTTCCATCTCATCATCAATACGAGCATTCTGTATATTGATCCCCGGTTCTAATTCGACATACGTTCGCGCCCGTATATTGAATCTACGGTCGCGACGACCGTGAACAACAGTCTTACATCATATCGGGAATGTCGGCAAGCGAAGAGGGCTATTCGGGGTCTAGGTAGAGCGAGATGTAATCTGTAGCCCAAGCGGTTGCTCAATGATTTCCATGTAGTGTATCGTAACCTTGCGGTGAGAGGCCATGGGTGAATGATGGAGATGATACTCGGGCACCACGAGTAGTAAAGGATAATCAGCAGCAGGCATTGCACGTGGTTGCACCGTATAGCAGTTCATGGAGTGAATGACTATGTGGGATATCAATAGTCTCATATGCAAACTCAATGCAGGTCAAGTTGGCGAATGATGCGGTCTATTGGGGCGGATGATGCGGAATTGTGATATTGGTACGATGAGGGACATTCATCGTCGCTGGGGCATCGGATGAAGCCCATGGTGAAGCCAAAGGTTGTCAGTGGGTAGGGAACTGTGGTGGCCGCATTGTTATTCCCGGACTGCTTTGATTAAACCGAGGGGCTGACTTGTTTTTCTTGGCGTGATTCGGCCGATGTTATATCACCACGTGTATGAGTTGTCTAAGATCGGAACAAGAGATCGTGTTTAAATTTCTCCCCTCATGGAGCATCTACCCTCACTTCGCCTAGCGGGTAACCCACTCGAGATTGCACACCTCGGCTGTTTCACCCACCCGGTTTAAACAAAAGTGAATTCCGAACTTGCCATGCGACCAACCCCCCCCCGTTTCATACTAACCGGCTACAAACCGTTTACAAGATTTTCGAGTATCCTCTAAGGGGAAGATGGTCTCAGCTCTGCAAAATCTAACCGATGCCCCGCCATCGCGAAATAGAGGATCATGGAGTGAGCACCAAACCCTTTATCACTTCTCTGGTTGATGGTAATCGTCTCAGTCAAGAATACTGTGCCTGTCCAGCACTTCTCCACTATTTTCCTACTACGCCTCCTACTCGCCTAAATACTTTTCCTTGGCGCGGTGCATTCATCTACCCCTGTATACGCAGAAACAAATTTTCGTACGCGGATACAATACACTCCCCCGCCCCCGCATGGGCAGCTCCAACTCGCCTAATGCATGCTTCAAGGGATGTAATAATCTGAATGCAAGTCAGTTGATCATCAACCAACCTCCATCGAAATACCCGGCTGATGAGGTAATCCAGGAGGAAGGAGTTTATCCTACTACCCCATTAAACACCTTCTGGGGTTATGCCGAATGAAAGCTATATAACAGTGTTGGGAATGCACGTATTTTCCCCACTACTTTTCCCTTCTCCATCATGTCAACGGAAAGCAGTGTGCACGAAAAGCAGTTCATCGACGAGGAGAGACAAGAGAACGTTGACTTGTCGAACAATGTTCAGGCCAGGTGAATAAGTCGCATCTTGTTGAAAACAGACTTTGACGACCTCTGTATAGGATCCAGAACCCGCTATATGGGATTCCTCGTGGAAAGCTCTTGAAGCAAGTCGAGGAGTTCACTCGGGAGCAGGGCTTCGAAGACAAGTTAGAGCTCTTCCAGAAGGCAGCTTTGTTAGCTCAGAACCCGAAGGACTTCGAAAATATCTCCGACCTGACCGAAAGTGACAAGGAGATCATTCGCAGAGAAACAACACGTAAATTACTTATCCGTTTCACTTATGTATGTCCCGCTAAATCTCCACCTAGACAGATGGAGCCAGCCCCGCTCATTGTATATGACGGTCATCGTATGTAGTCTGGCCGCGGCCGTGCAGTGCGTTTCGGAGAAGTCAACTTGAACGCTGTTACTGATTCTTTGATTGTCAGAGGATGGGATCAGACAGGATCTAACGGCGCTAACTTGTCATTCCCTGAGGAATTCGGCATACTTGGTGGTCCGAACGCCGAACGAAATCAGTGGATTGTGGGCGTCATTAATGCGGGGTACGTAAGCTCATTCAATGGTGTAACGTGTTTGATTCTCGAATGGAAGTCTAACCTGTCATCTATCATGCCCTCCCCACACGCTCGATGGAATCAAGTCCCTACATTGCATCATGCCTTATTGGATGCTGGCTAACAGATCCTTTGAACCATTACTTTGGGCGCAGAGGAACACTCTTTTGGTGCGGAATATTTTGCATTCTCAGTGTTATTGGTCAAGGACTGGCACAAACATGGCCTCAACTTTTCGTAAATCTCATCTTCAACTTGCTCGCTTCTTTGACCTTGATTTCCAAAATTTGTTTAGGTCTGCCGCCTTCTGCTCGGCCTTGGTATGGGACCCAAGGCAACAACTTCACCAGTGTTCGCAGCAGAAAATGTTCCCGCAAATGTTCGTGGCGGCCTCGTTATGTCTTGGCAGCTCTGGGTAGGTGTCACACTCTCTTTCTGGCTCCACAACAATGTTAAAATTTTTCTTTTTCAAGACTGCTTTCGGCATCTTCCTCGGATTCACTGCTAATCTGATTTTATACCGCGTGGGCAGCATTGCTTGGCGCCTCCAAATAGGCTCGGCATTCCTCCCCGCAGTCCCACTTACGCTTCTTATCTACTTCTGCCCTGAGTCACCTCGATGGTATATGAAGAAGGGCCGATATCGTGACGCGTACGAGTCCTTCTGCAGATTACGGAACAGTGAATTGCAAGCCGCCCGGGATCTATACTATGTCCATCGGCAGCTCGTAGAGGAATTCGCAATACTTAAGGGATCAACCTACCTTGGAAGGTTCTTTGAATTGTTCACGGTCCCGAGAGTTAGGCGGGCAACCCTCGCTAGCTGGGTAGTCATGATCGCTCAGCAAATGTGTGGCATTAACATTATCGCCTTCTACTCATCGACGATATTCTCCCAAGCGGGGTACTCCACCCGAGATGCATTGTTAGCATCCTGGGGATTTGGTTTGGTGAACTGGCTCTTTGCATTCCCTGCTATCTGGGTACGGGCACTCTGGATTATCTCTGCTATATACCAACTAACCGATTACGTTAGACCATAGATACTTTCGGCCGTCGAAACCTCCTTCTCTTTACATTCCCTAACATGGCCTGGACGCTCCTTGCCGCGGGATTTTCCTTCTTTATCCCAGACAGCAGTCCAGCAAAGATCCCTCTCATCGCCCTGTTCGTCTTCCTCTTTGCCGGTAAGCATCCCCATGCTGCCACTCATAGCGCTACAACCCTAAGGCTCGATTATTTCCAGCGTTCTACTCTCCTGGAGAAGGCCCGGTCCCTTATACCTATTCGGCAGAGGTCTTTCCGCTCACACATCGCGAGATGGGAATGTGCGTCATTTTAGTACGAAGCCTGCTCATATTTGACAATGCCCACCCGTATCCAGGTCTTGGGCGGTCGCGACTTGCCTCTTTTGGGCTTCAGTGCTTTCTCTTACCTTCCCTCGCATGCTCGGCGCTTTTGGCAGTGTAGGAGGTGCGCCACTTGTTCTGATTTCATACTCACGCAACATTAACCCCCTTAACCCCATACTTAGCATTCGGGTTCTATGCCGGGCTTAACGTGGTTGCGTTTGTCATGCTCTTCTTCTTGATGCCAGGTGCGCTTCCTTTCCTCCACTTCATTCTTGCGTCACTGATTAACGCCACGAAAATGTTCAGAAACAAAACAACGCACCCTCGAGGAGCTTGATTACGTCTTCGCTGTTCCGACTTACAAGCATGCTTCGTACCAGCTTACAGTGTTCCTTCCCTACTGGATCCGTCGCTGGGTCTTCTTCCAGAGGAATGCTCAGCTGAAACCGTTATACAACTTTGACGAGGTCAAGTCAATCACGGTGTTTGAAAAGGGTGTCGGGCATTAAGAAAGAGTTGTGTGGTTGGAAGAACCTGAGCCAAGGATATTACAGTCTGTTTTTGAAATTCTCGTGTACTATAATTGTTGGACGCAAAACTGTTACCGGCAGGCACATGGCAATGCCTCATTTGGTCCTGTCGATAATGGTGACTTTAAATTATAAGCCTTTACTCTTCCTCATTCCTCATGAGTACGACGTGATTGCTGTGCTCGAGATAGAAGCCGCCTACGGGGCCAGTTACCAGACCCTTGCCCAAATGCCACAACCTCAGACACTAAAGGAGGGTAGGATGGATCAGTGAAAACAAATGCTACGATGGACGGGAGTGGGAGGAAGAACGCATGATCATATTGTCGCACCCTCTGATGCGGGGTGAAGGTCCCCTCACCTCGGATACCCGATCAACGAAGTGGATACTTGAAGATTGAACAAGGCGCAGATAATCAATGGGAGTAACTTAGGTACCATTGCTATCATCATTACCACCAATGATTTCTCTGATCTCTGTGGAGATCATGGATCGGTTGCACACGAAACGGTACCCGATCCCCGCTCCCACTAATGACGGACCCACAACACCAAGTCCGCCGCTATTGTCACCCTGCCGTCCACGTTGTTCTCGGACCGTTCACTTGCTCCGCACCCGACTCTCTTCGTTCTCGTCTCCTTCAATAAACTAGCTCCCGCATTTCACGCTACCGGTATTCTTTTCTCTAATATAACTTCTTTGTGTTTCATATCAATGGGATTTCGTAGTGTAATAGAATAAAATCTCCTTTAATTCATTTACGGTGTTCTGATTTTCATATACTAGAAATCTCAAGTGGTACGACGTAGACGGAGATTTCATGTCGAAATAGACGTCGTACCGTAGTATAAGTACGGTAGAAACCCTTCGAACGAAGGGGGGGATCAGATACCTGCACTTTGACTATACACACACGCTCTTTATTTTGGTCTTAAGACAGTCTGCTTAATCGCTCATCTCGTGCTCTTTCCCCTTTGACTTAACGTGTCCCGAACCCCGAACCTCTTGATACTGTCCGTCACCACGCTACTGCGTGGTTCCCTGGACTTAGGTTTGAAAGCTCCGTGACTGACGGACGCAGTCCTAACCAATTATTTATTGAACCGCCGCCTCGTCTCTTCATCTCAACACCGTAAAGGTTCTATGACAGCTGCAAGGATGTCCTTGTCTACATTATATTCCTCTTTGACATGATTGAGAGGTGAATTAGCTGAGCTACTATTTACCGAACACTTGACACGGATGTGTGGCCCGGGGAACATGGGGAATGAGGGGTATTCAAATATTCTGCTCATTCACATCTATCAGGGGACGATCATCATTCTCTTATCGGCCGTTATATCTCCTGTGCTTCGCTCAGGTCTTCACGTCTTTCTCAACTGGATGTCAGAAAGCACTCGTGCTTGCGGTTATATTAGCCCAGATCAAGAGACACTGGGTAGATGCCACCCCATTCGTCCGCAGGATTTATCGACACGCCGTATTCTATTTCGTTCTCAATTTTTGTAACCACAGATTCTGTCCTTTTTTTTTTTTACCGCAGCTGATTAATCTCTGCAGTCATTTCTACGACGACGATATTGACGTACACTCTGGCACCCGGTCCAAAAGCAATGTCAGAATTTTTTTGTTGTAATAAAGGGTACGCTGACAGCTCATGCGCACAAATTCAGTGGCATTATGTACCGTTGCCTATCATTCCATTATTCTCTGGCTACGAGAACAGGGAAAGGAAGGGATAAATACTGAAATCAGCATACGCTCCACCCTCCGTTTCCATCATGACGACTAGAAGGCACGGTGTTGAGTATAAGTCGGTTCTGAATTATGTATATATACCGGTACAAGATACCGTATGGCCACTTGCCTTTGATCCATTCTAGATCCAAATACATACCCCCAAAGCATATTTCTTACTCCGTTATCCATCATCAACGCTACGGTGGCGTAGGCTAGGGCTTAAAGGCGCACACAAGTAATTGGTAGGGAGTCGTAAAGCGGATATCACCAGCATTACGAAGTACTCCCCAACGGCCTATACCACAATACCAGAATGATCGAGCACTAATATATCACAGAACCATCATACTGGTGCATCGTAAGAACACGTCCATATCACAAGAACCATCGTACCCGGTGCATCGTAGGAACCCGTCTATATCTGATACCCATCTGGGTCATCCCCCATCTTTTTCGACGTCCCAGCTTCGGTCCGATCCTAACAAACCGATACATTCAACCCTATATCAATTCAGCTGTCAGAACCAACAGGAATCCAGCCTCTTCTTGGAGTAACCTGATACTGTAGTTTGAATGCTTTGATGTTGCGTTTCTTGGACAGGACCCATCAACACGTAGGGAGACCCATTGATCGCAGCAGCAAGGTTCCCCCTGTTCTGGAACTAGTACTTCCGCCCCCATTCATTTATTCATGAAATCCAAGAATAGACCTGCGACACATGGAACCTCACCTTCAGGGAGCAACACGATCCCTTGAGGTCCTACCACCGAATCCACAGATCGAGGGATTCCGACGGAATGCGTAACCAGATTAGGAGATGAGGAGTGAAGAACAGAGCACTATATTGGCCAGTCCTGCGGTAGCTTGGGACGTTGAAATCGTGGGTGCGCACGGGGGTGCCATGTTGGCGAGGTGTATAGACCGGAGAAAGGAGTGTATAGGGGTATAGAAAGGAATGAGGGATATATTGAAAAGAGACGCAGACACCTAAGACTTGATCTCGGGATGTTGTGCTGTCATTGTGTTGTTCGGTCCTCGACGAAGTTCAAATCAAATCCGGTTGCACTATTCTAGAGCATTTGAGATACGGATCACGAACATTGAAATGTGAGTGGGATGCGGTATTAACGGTCATATTGAATCGACCACATAATGACAAGACGGCAAACCGACAGTGATTCCTAGGACCAAACGAATACTTCGTTGAAGTCTTGTGAAGTGTCACCGCAAATCAAGCGGAGCAATGCATACAAACAGCCAGACCAAGAGTGGGGTGTGCCGCCGCATAGCGGAGGTTCGAGGTTTATAGCTCATGCAGGTCGAGGGTCACTACAAACCTCTCCATCCTTGACAAAGGAAATATGATTCCTTCGACTCCGGGCGACTTGAAGCCGGTTTGATAATCTTTACTTCGGTGAAATTAGGTTCAAGCTTTGCCTTGCGGAATTCGTCTAGGTGGGGGTGGGTGAAATATTTCATCCTGCATGCAAAACAATGTAAGTGGTGGCTATATGCGAAACGAGCTGCTTACAGTAAAACACCGCCTTTCTTCCTTCCAATGCTTTCCGCTCTACGAAGATGCCTCGTGGCAAAGTCATACACGGACTCGCAAATTTCTAGACTCGATTCGATATCGCGCATATCGTTGCCTGTTGAATTTGCTGCCATATCGGAAAGAATGATGTCTGCTTTGCCCTCCATGTTTCCTTTGACACTGAGTAACCGATGTATTAGGTCCTCGGTTTGAGGTTTCAGGAAGTCAGCCTGGATATCAAGGACACCATGAATGGGGCACATCGGCAACAGATCCACTGCGACAATGGTCCCACGTCCGACTCGTGGTTCACTGACGTCTTTGTCGTCAATGTTCAGTGGGTCAAATTTTTCTTCCGCGACAACCTCCTTCTCCTTCCCCGTCTCGTGCCCTTTGTCTTTTCCCCTCAGAACCTCTAGTTTGGGAGAACTCCATGTCCCGTACCGGTTGTTGAGTTTGGCGCCCCGTTTTCCATATGCGAACCCCTTCACCTTTAGCACCTCGCTTTCTTGCTCCGCCCACCCAAGCTTTCCAGCAACGACTTGGCTCCAGCCACCAGGTGCGGCGCCGAGATCGACAACCGCGCGCACATCAGGATGTAACAGAAAGCCAAATATGCCATCCATCTCGATGAGTTTGAACGCTGAACGGGACCTGTATGCGGTTGGGGATGACAGACGTTTCTTGACATATGGATCTTTGTATTGTCTTGAAAGCCAGAGCCGCGAAGAGGGAGAGAGAGAGCGTACGACTTTGCTAGCATTCATTGCTCACGAATGACTTTTGGCATCACACATTTTCCGTATACTGTTGATACTTATATTTTAATATAACAACAGGTCACGTCACGATTGATGAATTTTGTTGTTAAGGGCTGTTGTTATCATAGCATCAGTGTCACAACAGTTCCGAGTCAATTTACCCAAAAATCCGTTTTTAAGATCATCTACTTGAGGAACACAGCAACAATTATCACGAGCCACTATTATATAGCACCGTAACATACTACATGCATACTGTCTAAATGATAATGTAGTGGTGTATGAGCCTAAAATGCTTGCCTGTTGGTCCTGTTGTTAGCATGTCACACTCAACTTGGATAGTGTTGTTAACCACTGGTCCTTGTTATTAAGTCATGGTGCTTCCCTCTGTTGTTATATTAAAAGTATCAATAATAGTATTTGGTGAGACATTGGGGATCAATTAGTCCTATGATGTTCACCAAAACAGTCCTCTTACAAGTTATGCAGCACCTTAGATAAGTATGTAGAACAGCTAACTAAACATGTTTTGAACACACTCAAGAAAATTCTACCAGAAGCAGTCAAATTGCATTGGGATATCAGCATCCTTAGTCAAAAAGTTTATTTTTATGCATTAATAGTTAGGTGCTGTAGTAAGCAGAACACCTGACTTGAATGAATTCTGATTTCTGGTTTCTGAAACTTATTCATTACAATGGGGATTAGTTCTGAACCAACTGGATTGCTCTTGCTGCTAACCTCTGGCCTTGAAAGCTGAGCCATGTTTAGCTGTTGCAATGCCCCCTGTACAGCTGGCAAGACATCTAAGGTTCAATTTTCATGCACAAGCCAGTTAGTTACATGCTCAAATGCCTGATGCCAGGGTTCTGGCCTCCCAAACAACAATTGTCATATTGTCAATTCATATAGTGGCCACTGTCTGTGTTCTGTAATAGCTTTATCAAGTATGGTATATTTTATGCAGTTTTCTTAAAGCTATACTAAATCAACTCCACAACACCTATCATAGTAATAAGGTATTATGTTAAGTCCAAAATTACTACTATTTAAAGGTTCTTTAGTAAGGTATGTAAAAGTTAGAACATCCAATCCAGAAGGCACATACAATGAGGTAAATAGGATGTTATGTGTATAATAAAATATTTGTTACAACCTTTGTTATAAACTTAGGTTGCAACTAAGGCAAAGGCTTGAGGATAAGCAAAGGGAAAAGAACAAAGTTGGTAAAGTGCAAGGAATACAAGTGCTCTACCTAGGATTTATATATACTACTAAGAGGGTAGCTAAGAATAGATGAAACAAATGATGAGTAATGGTATAAGTTGTGATAAGCAAGCAGGTGAGCTAGAGTAGGGCAGTCAAGAGGCTAAAACAGAACATGAAACACTGTGCTAAGTCAGTATACTCTAAATATAGGTGAAACTATTGAGACTGTAACAGTATTTCCTAAACCTGGATGAGGATCCACTCTGCAGACCTCAGTCTTGTAATGCATACTTATCACTAGGCTTCTCAAAGTTATTATCACTACTCTTACTCTTGCCACTCTCATTTGTCAATGGAGTTCAAACCAGAGTTTGGCATATCAACATCAATGTTACCCAACTTCTGGACCTCATACCAGCAAACTGTATCTGAAGGCAGAACTGAGGAAATGGGACCCTCTAATTCATCCAAATAGTCAAATGTAACATAAAATCCTTTCTTTTCACCTGACATGACAGGAAACTTGGTATGTGACAAGGCATTGGCAATGGAGTTTGTCTCACCATTGACACATATAATATCAAAGTTGTATTGTTGCATAAACTCCATCTATTGAGCCTATCAATATAACAGATATTTCCATGATTGGAAACATTCTAATATCCTGTGATCTGTGATCACTGTAAAGGGAGCACCAATAAGATCTGCTCTCTATGTGATCCAGTTGCTATACTATCAATTCCATCACATTAGCAATAGGACCTGATGCATATATGTATATATAGTTACCTTCCCTGTCCTTGTTAAAAAGCTAACTCTGGACAGGGGTAGACCACAAGTGGACAGAGGCAGATGCACATGGACCAAGATCAAGGCCTTGGCTTCAACTTGTATATTGCACCTCTCTTATACCATAGGTGCCTCACACCTGAGTGGATAGAGATGGACAAGGACAGGACAAGCCCAGACTGAGGAGCAGACTTGCGGCAGAATAGATGAAGAGGAAGGAGAAAGTCCTAAGTTGATATTTTGACTGAAGAATATAGCAGTGGTAGTTCTACATATATACTAGCAGTCAGGATAAAGTCAGGAGATTAGTAGTCAAGCAGAAGTGATTTGAAATTGCTCAAAGGAATTACTAGGAGCATGTGAAGACTGAAACTACAAGAGAATATCAAAGTAAGAAGTGCATCCATATAGTATTTGGATGACCAGGGATAATGAAACAATCAGATAGTGGAGTGACCTAGATAAGGGAAAGATAATTGCTCACTATGGGTAGGTCTCCAGATAAATGAAAAAGCATAAAACAATTGGGTAGAAAGTTCTAAGAAATATATGATGGAAGAGGGAGTGCAGAAGAAGGTATTTACAGGAGGAGGTGCCTAATGGGATCAGAAGAGGGAGCAGACTGAAGATGATCCACAGAACTTGCCTTGTAACTAAGGCTCCAAGGGTTTAACAGACAGGGAGTGAAGTCTGTAACAGTCCCCCTAACGGCATGACAAGGGGTTGGGACCAGAGCTCAGTGAATTCAGTGTGTTTTTGGGAGCAGTATCCTCTTTACAGATGGAAGTACCCTTCAAGGTCATTGTCATCAGTGGTACAATCATTGATTCATTAGTGGTAAACATGGATATTTACATTAAGTCATTGAATGTTTCCCCTGAGCATTGGAACAGAGGAATGGAGCCATCAAAGTGGGATCTTGGCATTGGCCTTTGTTGCTGGAATCTGTGCTTGGTCCTTGGAGCTGGTCAGCATTGTTGATATAGGTTTGCTCTGAATCAAATTGCCCTGAGAGCTGACAATTCTCAACATGCTTGATGATTGCATCTTAGCCCTTACCCAGGAAGTGGAGGTATTGTGTAATTTCCTCTATATTCTGTCTTCTTTCTTACTTTTGCTTGGAACCCTAGTAGCACAACTCATGCCTTGTGAGGTACTGGTAGTAAAAAGCATAAAATTTCACCCCTGCTTTTCCTTTAGTGTGATTCTTCTGTCTTGTTGCTGGGAGGCTGTTTAAAGAAGGCTATGACAGAAGGGCCAACCAGTATAACATGTCTGGAAAGGAAAGCACAGGACAGCTATATCTTATCCTTTGGCATGCTGGAGTCTCGACAGGGCCAACATTGTATTCACTTGAGCAGATTTAGATAACTTTAACTGGCATTCTGTAGCATTGGCATGACTCTGTATTCTGATCACCTACATTGATTTCTTCCACTATCCAAGTCAGCATCTATTCCATAAACCAGTTGTGGCCTCAATTCCTTTCCCCGCAGTTCTCATTCACAGAACCGGCCTGCATAGGGCACTCAGAAGTTAGTTTTGTTGGTATTCTCGAGGATAGGATGTATCCAAATGCACTCGGACTCAAGGATTGGTGCAGGAATTGTCTCTTTGATTACCTCGGAAACAGTTGTGTGGATTGTTCCCACCCACGATTGATGTCCAGTACTGAGTTTTGTTTCTCAACAATATTCTCAAGTACCGAAGAGAGGGTGTTTCATCTTAAAATGACCTTGAATATTTGGTAAGTTGATTGATTTGTCAACACTGCTAGAACCAACAAGCCCGGCCCCTCCCGGACCGTGCACACGTCCCACTTCTCCATCTCCCTCTCGGACCAATGACATTCCAACCTCCCATCTCCCCGAAAAACTGCCCAAATGGACCCATCCCGAACCACCCTCTGCCCAGGATACAAACACGTCGCAGCATTCTCACCTACACTATCCTCACCAAAATCGAAATCTGCCTCTGTTCCACTCCCATCATCCACCACCAACAACAACAACGACCAGGACCAAAATGAAAATAACGAAGGGGAAGAAAGTGAATATGAAGAAGAGATTGAATATGTTACTTTGGACTTGGGTAATATTGAGCCGACGCTCGTGCCTAGCTCGTCTACTTATAGGTTAATCGTACGTCCCCCCCCCTCTTTTTTTATTTGAAGTGGATGCGGAGGAAAGCTGAGGGTGGGTACGAGAGTGTAGGGCCTTGATACGCCGACGCCGTATCTCCAGTTGTCGGGTACGATTCTTAGAGGGCGGCATGAGAGTTTGTTAGGGACCGAGTTGATATTTACTGACAAAGGTACGTTCCTCCCTCCCAGTGTATATTCATTTTATATTCATTTAACACTTTCGTGCTTAGATTCCACAGTGACTCCTGCGGCGACGACAACAGCAACAACGACGACGGGGACAGCGACAGGACAGAAAAAGAAAAGCGTAACCCACGTCTCGACGACTTCCAAACGGATTTCATTCCGAGAGGTCCGACTCCGGCCTAAAGAGAAGAAAGGCAGTATCGAGGCGCATCAATACGAACCAGCGGGGGAGGAAGAGGGGGAGGACGAAGGAGAACTGGAATATGCAGATGTCGGTGATAATGTCGACACCAACATGGATATGGATATGGATATGGACATGGATATGGATGGGGCCTAGATGTGGACAAGGATCTGGAAGATGCATTGGAATATGTCGACTTGGACCAGATGAACGGGAACCCTGAAGATTCGGTTTCGATTTCGGCACCTCCGCATCCGTCCGAGCCTGGACCATCCAGGATACCTACAGTGGCGGGGACGCCTGGACCACCCACTGGGCCTTCGGTCCCTGCCCCTGCGGCATCCACATCGACTTCTACTATCACCGCCGGTCTCACTCAAGCAAACGTGGACCGTAAAGGCAAAGGCAAGGAGAGTGCACAAGAATCGGAGGCACCAATGGAAGCGGCGGAGGAACCAAGCGACCCCGCTATGCGTATCGATCGACTGACAGGCATCTCACCGCCTGTCACCCGTGCGCCTCGTAGAGCCACTGGGACGAAAAAGAAAACGACCACGACAGGTAAAGGGAAGCAGAAGGAGACGGGAGACAGTGATACAATGGATGTGACCGAAGGGTAATATAAATCATTAATAAGGAATTTGTTGTAGATTGTGGGTCCCAAGAGGTCGTCAAGGGCACTGGTGTGGTTTCCAGGTGGTTGCGGTACCGAGGCAGGAGATGTAGTCACAGATTCTGCACATTCTGGCTCATTTGGCGGTCTGGTGCTGCTGCGAAATGGGATTTTCCCACCCCACCCACTTGAATCATCACTCATCCAGTCATAGCTCTATCATCATTCCTAAGTGGTCATTCATACTTTACGGACACACATAATACATAGTCACAACTAAGGCGAAGAGATTCCTGTCAAATAGTACAGCAAGAGAAACATGGCGCATAGCGATGGTGTCAGACGTCGGGTCGTTTAGGCACCGAAACCGTAGAGGGTGCGGCCAGAGCGTTTGAGGGCGTAGACGACATCGAGGGCAGTGACGGTTTTACTAAATGCCAGCTTTATGAGAAAAGAAGGTCAAAGGATGAGCGGCAAGAAACGCACCGCTTGGCATGCTCAGTGTAGGTAACAGAGTCCCGAATAACGTTCTCGAGGAAGATCTTGAGAACACCGCGAGTCTCCTCGTAGATGAGACCAGAGATACGCTTGACACCACCACGACGGGCAAGACGGCGAATAGCGGGTTTGGTGATACCTATCCATTCACATGTCAGTCTATGTCCTTACTATGTAATCCGAAAGTAAAGACACACCCTGGATGTTGTCGCGCAAGATCTTGCGGTGACGCTTAGCACCACCCTTGCCGAGACCCTGCACAGCAAGCAGCACAAAAGGACACATTGTCAATACAGATTATACCACAAAGACAAGTCAAACAGCCTTGACGAACCTTGCCACCTTTTCCGCGTCCAGACATGATTACGTTGGTTCTTGGGGTTGGTCGAGTTAGTTAGTTGTTGAGAGCGCGGAGGCTTGAGGAGATGGTGGTGGTTTGGGAGAGAGCAAGCTGTTGATGGAATCACGCCTGCTTAATGTTCTATTTGGCTCTATTGACGCGCTTTGACGTGGTGCTGTTGGTTTGTTGGATGATCAATGGCTTATCTTGTTTGTCAGATTCTCCGTCCCTGTGCTCAGTCTAGTTTCTAGAATCTGACACATTGACCTTAGGAATTCGGTCAGGGATTATCGAAACCCATCGCATTTTGTAGGTCCCCGTGTGCACCATCTCATTACGTCTTTAGATCATTGACAATGGTTGTCTTGCGCAGCTACTTCAGGAACATCGTGGTACTATCTGAAGCTCACACATCTGAGCTCCAGCTTCTGCCGCAGTTGCCTCATTTTCGTGTTGACCACCAAGTATTGCTACTCCAGCCCGACTGGGTGGAGAGATCAAAGAATAGTCTTAGCTCAGCATTCCAGAACCACCAACATTCCTCTCACCATCGCTCTAGTTCTTGCTACAGCATTGTTTCCAAACATACCTACCTACTTCCTCCCTCGACCGTCGTGGATAAAAACTTACCCTTGTGCTGCGTGGGACCATCTCTTCTCCAAGCTTGAATCTGAACCCGACTTGTACTGACCCATCTACTGTTGTGAAGCTTGATCTAAAACGTTTTGACTATTGACTATCAAAAATACTTCTAGGATGCCGACGCCTTTTGTACAAAAGGCGAATGTTGTCAACGCTATCAAGAATGTATTAGACCATTACCCGCTGGTGGATGGACCGATAAAAGAGCTGTTGCAAAATTCGGACGACGCTGGTGCGACGAAGCAGGTATGTACACCTCGTCCCATTTATGTTCCCCGGTTACATCGGTTACATCGAAAGGGCTGAATGGTGTTCACATAGATATTCATCCTCGATCACAGAAACCACCCCATCGATGCTCTTGTCAACCCTAGTTATATATCATATCAGCAATCGGCGGCGCTAATCGCGTACAATGATGCACTCTTCAAGGAGCAAGATTGGAAAAGCTTGGAGAGCCTCTTTGCTTCCAACAAGGTTGATAATGATATGTACGAGCTCCTCTTCCTCCTCCTACTCGTCGTCCACACACCCACTCACAAATGTTATCAGCACATTCGGGCAATTTGGCCAAGGCTTCCGATGCGTATACCACGTCCGTATCCTCCTCCCTGCTCTCTCCCCCACTCGAACTCAAACTATCATTCTCACCATAATAGCTAACTGACTGCCCGCAAATCTTCTCGGGGACCACACTCGCACTATTAAACCTCCCAGATGGCACAAACCTCGACACTTCTAACCCCAAAGACGCACAATACACCTCCCACATCGCAGCCTTCCAAGGCCTACCTGGCGTCGCATACCCCTCACCTCAACCCTCATACCCACACATCAACGGGACCCTCATCCGCCTCTCCCTCCGCACCCGTGCCTCAAACTTGAGCATCCAATGTCCCACCCCCGAGAAAATACTCAAACTCTTGGACGAGTTCATCCAACATGACCTCGAATGTGTGTTGTTATTTCTGAGAAATGTGAAACGGATTGAAGTGTATGAGATTGCTGTGGATGGTGTGGTGAAAGAGATTTGTTCTACTGGTGTGAGGGATGAAGGTGTCTTGGAGGGAAGCAGTGGAGAGTATACGACTTGGAGGACGGTTGTTGAGACCAAAGTTTCTGCTTCTTCTCCTGCTGTTGGTGGTGCGGGTAGGGCTGGAGTTCCCTCCACCACTGCTACCGGAGCCGGACCTGGTGCCAGAGATGGTGTAACAAAAACGATAACAACAACTTGGAGAATCCTCAACTGCCCTTTCACGGACGCTGCATCCATCGAAGTGCTGAACCGTATCCCGAAGGAGTATCATCCAGAAAAAGAAATGGGGAGACGCAAGTTGAATCAACGTGTTCGAGTCGCTGCTCCCCTTTCCTCTATCACCTCTTCTACGTCCACTTCTACCACTTCTACCACTTCGGCTACTGCCGTGAATGGAGTTGTCACAAGTTATGGGATTGGGTATTGGAGGTCTGGGAGGCTGTTTAATGGACTGCCGTTGCCACGAGCGAATAATAAGAAGTGGCCGATTCATGTCGATGCGAGGTTTGCGACACCACCTTCGAGGCAGTCTGTTAGGAGCGCGTTGGAAGGAGGGTACGTTATTAGTTTGGTTCAATCACAAATTTCCCATCCTTTCCCTGCTTTATCTTGTTTTCGGCGTCTAGCAACTGACATTCTTGTCTATACAGCTTCATAGGCGTATGGAACTCGACGCTCTTTACGGCGTTCATCCCACAAGCATGGACGTATCTTCTCAACGTCCTGGCGCGCGAAGATCGAGTGAAGGATATTTTTGAATATTGGCCACCTCCTGGGGGTTTTGATGATTCCATTGCTCCTGCTGCTGGTTATGGGATTCGTGGAGGGAGCACCTTCGGAACCGGAGTTGGAAGCTCTGGTACGAGTGCAAGTGGGAGACCAATTGGGATGTTACAAACCGTGTTCGACTGCGTTGTTGTTGCCAAACCAGCGATTTGGCCCGTATATGTAGCGATTACGCCTCAGGTGCCAGTATCCCCTACCCGAACTACCACAACGGCTACCATTTTTAATTCGGGAGGTGTGGCACTCCCACCACCCGCGCAGGCCACGGTACCAGCGACACAGACGCAGCCCCCACCGCCTGAGTTTGCGGAATTGGGAAACCTTAAAATCGCAAGAGACGATGTCCATTTTCCGGATCTTAGGAATGCTTTGGCCGATTGTGGGATACGATTCACCAAACCTCCCACCCACTTTAGGAGTTTGATTGAGGAGTGTAAGGGAAGAAAGTTTGAATTGCTAGAGGCGCAGAACGTGTATGAGGAGTTGCTGGTATGGTTCTTTTTTTGGTTTTTGTGCTTTTTGGGGTTGCTGATTCTGGTGTTGTGGTTCTGGCCTGTAGAAAAAGGTGGGGAGGTTAGAAGAAGCGATCACTACAAAACCGAAACACGCAACGTCGATACTCGACTTTCTGCTCAAAGGACAAGATGTGCGGTTCCTCGTTGGGTTGCCGTTGCTTAAGAATGTAGATGGGCAGTATATCACCCTCCGGCGCCTTGCTCCCCCCGGATCCACCACCGCGATGAAGCAAACACTGCACCCGCTTCTTGATGCACTATCTGCACCATTATTCAAATCATATGACTCAAATGCGATCGCCCTAAACCAACTCCCAAGTCAGATCGCTCTTGTTATCAAAACCAAAGGCCCCCGAGTGTTAAACGTCGTGGAGTTAACAGGAGAAAAGGTCGCGTCCTATCTGTCCTCGGACCCACGCTGGACATCACCCCCTCCTCCCGTTCCTCTTCCTTCCTCGCCAGCCTCGCCCACACGCTCCCCCACCCCTCCCGAATGCACGCAATTCTTAACAAAATTCTATTCCTGGCTTGCCACTCAACCCTTCGGATCGTCATTTTTGCAGATTCCAGAGATCAGGAACTTGTACATTGTACCTACCCATATCGGATTGAGGAGAGTTCAGGATCCAGCGTTTGAAACCAAGAGTGTGCCGATGCCCTTGGCCAAATGTTTTAGAGCGTTGGGCGTGGCATTGTTGGATTCTTCCGCGTCGAGTGCGGCGTCGTTTTTGGTTGGGAATGGGGTGTTGAGGAGGGTGCAGGACGTGAAGGCGATTTTGGATGGTGCGGATTTGGCGGGTATTGCTGTTGCCAGCACTCTGCCTGGTGGACCAAGTGCGACTGTACCTGCGAGGAGTTTAGGGTTGACGTGTCTTGAATGGAGGTCGCTTATTGATCATATTGTGCGGCATACAGAGGAGTTGAGTGAGGTAGAGAGGAGGAAGCTGCGGTTGTTGCCGATTTATCCTTTGCTTGATCCTTCCAACTTTAATACCACGCCGATACCGCGTCCTGGTCCTATTCCGGAGAACAAGTTCGTCACGGGCGTCATTTCCGTCGAAATCTTGCCTATAATCGATGGTAACGTGTATCTGGATTTGCGCGGGTATTCCGTGGGGTCGCATGAAGTTCTTTCTTTGCTTGATCCATCTTCGTCGTCTAATGCGCGCCCGCTAACGAGCACGGAGCTCCTCTCGCTCGGTGTACAAAACTTTGGGAGTCAACCGCCGGAAATCCGAGTGTCGATTGTCAAGTATGCAACAAAACATGAGAGGAGTGTTCCGAGAGAGATTTTAGAGAGACTTTGGGAGAAACCAATTGTTGTGTGTCGGGATGGGGTTGAGAGGAAACCAGGGGAAGTTGTCGATCCTATGGCGAGTGGTGGAGTGGGTGATATCCTGGCGACGTGTGCCAGTGTGGATGGAGAAACGGTGTTTGATGAGTATTTGCCGAGGTCGGAGAGTGATGCGGATGGCGAGATTCTTGAAAGTTTGAGGAAGTTGCCGGTATGTCCATTGAGGACTTGGCTTGATCAGGAGATGTTGTTGAAGGTTACTGCGTGGATATCGAGAAATGAAGGTAGAGCTGAGGCGGGGGAGGTGTCGCGGAAGCTGTTCAGGCTTCTTGTGAATAATCCGGCTTATGGTGAATTTGTCAAGGCTATACCGAACGATGACAGGTGGATTATTACGAATGCGGGTCTCAAGGCAACTCACGAATGTCGCGATCGGAGTACCCAGTTCGCCCTTTGCGATGAAGTATATGCATTGGTGGACGAAGATATTCAGATGACAGATGTTTTGCGGGGGGTTCTTGGTTGGACCCAAAAGCTTTCGCATGATGTTTTGTTTGATCAGTTGGACGCGACATTGAGGAAAGGTGGGGACTACAGCAAGGTTCGGGATATCGTAAAGGCGATTGGTTCCGACGAGTTGGCTGAGGAGGATCTTGCCAAGATGCGTGGGATACTTGGGGAACGGGAATGGGTGCCTACGAAGGGTGGTGGGTTGGTACGGCCGGAGAATGCGGTGTTGGAATCTGCTGTTGACGAAGCGGGTTTCATGGAAGTGTCGTTTAGCACGGCCGCCTACCCGAAGGTGGTGCAGTTTCTGAAGCGTATGGGTGTAATGGAGAGGTGAGTCTTCCCGGATCTCGTTCGTTTCTGATGCTGAGGAACCTTAGGCCAACGACTGACGCGATTCTGGCTCGGATTAAGGAACTTGGACCAGGCCCATTGGATGAGCGTCAACTCGGGGGCACCGTTAAGTTGTTGGAATTATTGCCGGCCGATTTGAACGACGACTCGAAAAGGCGTGTATTTGTGCCGGACGTTGACTGCTTCGTGCGTCCCATCTCCGATTTGCATTTCAACGATACTGGGGCGCCTTCCAGCCATCTCCCACGTGAAGGAATCAAAGCTATTTCGCATCCTTCCGTCACCGAACCCCTTGCTCGCAAGCTCGGTATCAAGCCGCTTGCGAAAGAGTTGTCAAAGTTCTCTGGCTATATGGGCGAGAGCTTCGTCACTTCGATACGAAACGTCCTCAAAGACTATAATGAGACCCAGGTGTTGATTGAAATGCTCGCAAATGCAGTTGACGCAGGAGCGAAGCGTTTCGTTCTTATCCTTGATGATAAGCCAGGCTCCAGCGAGCATCTGATTTCGCCCGACTTGGAGATGTTCCAACGATCCCCAGCGCTGCTGGTGTACAATGACGCGCAGTTCACGGAGGAAGATTTTGAGGGATTGTGTAACACTGGAGAGGGTAGCAAAAAGCACAAGGGCCATACAATTGGGCAGTTCGGCCGCGGGGCCTTAACCATGTTCCATCTCACTGAGGCATGTGTATCGTCTGGTCGTTCTTGTCCCTTCCCTGACTTTCAGTGACAGTTTCCGATGTTGATGTCATTTGGACGTGCAATGTTCATCGACCCTTTGACAAAGCATCTCAAGGACCTTCCACGCAATGCCAACAGTCAACGAATGGAGCTGCGAATGCTTCAGTATGTTGCATATCGACTTTCTACGGGACATCAGTTTTAACACAAACACACTGCAGACGCTTTTATCCAGGGCATTTAGACTTTGTGAGGAGTCTGGATGGTTTGTTAGGGTTCAACGGTCAAGATATCACTTCGTTCTCTGGCGTAAGCTTCTACCCGCAAAATTCGAGTCAAGACACTGAATGTCTTTGTCATAGACTATTTTTCGGCTACCACTCCGAGAGGCGGATCACATCAAATCTGGAGGTCCAATATCGGATGTTCTTTGGTCCCCGAGGGACCTTCAAGAGAGGATTCTGAATGCCTTCAGGGCTGTCGCTCGCAATTGTTTCATGTTTACGCAGCTCGAGTCCATTCAAGCTTATATCAGAACTAGAGAAGGTGCCCTGGAAGAGTTGTGGAGTTTCGAGGCAGAGCCCACAAGGAGCAACACGGACGGAGACTTTCAACAACGTATGGTTCAGATCGCGGCAAACGAGAAGCAACGGGAACTCTGGCAAATCGTTTCCTACCTTGTTCCTCAGGCCATCATCCCCGAGTGGGCATCAAAACTCATTTCTCAGCACAATCTCCGTCGCCCAAAAGTTGAGCTAGCTGCATTCATCCGACCCGAGGACGCAGAATATGAAGATTATCATCAAAGGAGCATACTATTCTCGACCATGCCCCTCACAGAAAGTGTCTGTCTGCCGGTTCACTGCTCAGCGACCTTTATCACTACCAGTGATCGTCGACATATACGGCTGCAGCTTGATAACGATCCCGGAGATCAGGCAAGATACAATGAATGGTTACTGAAAGAAATAGTTCCTCCTGTGTACCTCTACTTGCTGGAACTCCTCCTGACCGACTCTGGTGTCCTTAATCACCATTTCTGGCCCATTAATGACCAGACCTCTATCGATCGTATCATTATCCCAGCGCTTTATGAGAGGCACCTGAAGAGGTCCAGCAGGCGCCTTTTCCAGAGCGCTTACAATTCCCAGCACCATCTGACTCCTGACCAGGTTATTATTCTTCCCAAAGGTTCTCCAGTCGAAACAGTAGTCGACTTCCTTGCTCCAAATGACATCGCCAAATACTCCGAGCCGTTCCTTAGTCGCGTCACGGACGATGCTGGGCTCCCGCCTATATCTCCTCGTTTCCTTAGGGAAGAGATTCTGCGAGACCGCGAGAGGGTGACGCAAGCGTTCTCACCGGCCAACCCTGAGGAGCAACCAAAACTTTCTACAGTAGATCTCGACAATCTTCTCGTGTTTTTCCTTGACAACGATCCTCAACAACTACTTGGATTGCAGCTGCTCCCTCTGAATGATAGCTCTCTTGCAACCTTCACTGGATCTCAATCACAAGAACCTCTTTATTACGTTTGGAAACACCAGCTCCTCCCCCAACAAATCTTTGCGAATCCGAGAAGGCTCGTCAACCTTGATTTCAGGGGGGATATGCTTCTTGGCAAGGGCTTCAACGTTGAGGAACTCACCTCGGCTTCGATGGCCTCACTTATCGAAGAGGTATTCCCCAAGCGCCCAATCCTTTACCTGGCCCAGGAGCCCGAAAGACAACAGTTTGTTAATGATTTCTGGGACAATTTTCCGCAATTGCGGCTTGAGGTGCAGGACATTTTTGAATTTCCGTTGGTGCCCACAATATCCTTCGACCGGTATATATCCCTGAGAGCATGCCGAGATGGGGACGTGCCAATAGTTCCCAGTCGGGTGGACGAGATAGCATGTCGATGTCTTGCTTCCATCGGAGTTCCTATTGTTCGGCGATCAAGTCCTCCCTGTCCTCCTCCACTCGCCGGCATATTGGAAAACGAGAATACGTTCCCCGATTTCAAGATGCGGGATATTCTTCGCAGCCTTGACAACATCGCCCCTCAGGTATTGGATCAACAATTCCGTGACCTCCCTGCAGGGGACAAGCAACATTTTTCCGACTGGATAAAAAGGCAACTATTTCTCGACTTTCCCGAGGATTTGGCAGATACCGCACGAAGCCTACCGGTGTGGGATGCATGTGACAGCGCCGGAAGATACGCATTCGTCCCTGCTGAGGGTTTGGTGATGTTGCCCGATGGTCTGGACGAGGACATCGTTGCTCAATATGTAGGGCACCGGCCTATCGTAATCATTCCCCGGAATCCAAGACGGATCTTCCGAGATGCCTTGAAGAAGCTCAATGTCCCGACATTATCCTATGGCGAGCTATTGAGCACTATAGAGTCAAACCTACAAGACTCTATGCCGGACCCTCATCAGAGACAAGAATATAGGGAGCTAGTTGAGGCGATTTTGAACGGGGCACAGGAGACAGCGGGTTTGGAGGGATTGCGACTGCCGAGCGCGTGGACTTTTCGTTTGCGACCTGTGGGTCATTTCTGCGCCCGTGAAGAATTCTTCCTTTCCGCATTTGAGGGAGGTTCCGATCACTTCGTCGCGCCCGAGTTCAATCACCTTGAGGGTAGATTGGATCACTTAAAGAGGATGCAAAATATTGACATGGAGATATTCTCTGAGTGCGTCGGATTCATCGCCATTAATAGCAACAATGACGGCGGGGCGATGGCTTTTGATATCCTGAATGATCGCCTGCGAGTGTTAATGGCCAATCTAGAACCAAATGCATATAGGTGGGACATGATCGAAGATGTGGAGTTTATTCCGAGGATGGACGGCGGGCTACAGAGACCTGGAGACGGAACGGTTGCAGGATTAGATGTATCGCAGTACATTCAGCGGGCGTTTGGAGACTTGGTGGCTCCAAGAGCCCTTGTCAGGGAGGAGTACGTGGGGATCGCGTGGTCACAACGCGCCCTACCCACGAGGGCCTTGACCGAGGACCTGAAGCGAGCGTACCCCGAGCTCGGACGTCCTACCGTCGTTGAAGTAGTGGGTGCTTTTTTTCTGCTAAATAGATCTCACAGCTGATTCACGGAAGATCGAACATCTGCGTGTGTTGGTCACCCAAGTCGCACGCGACCATCCAAACCATCCTGCGTTACTTGCTGACCTCACCGCCACATATCAGTACCTGGAGGATAAGGCTGTGACATCTGCAGCTCACCTCGCTGACCTAAGAGACGAACAGCTGTTTTTGAATGTTCATAATCCACGTGGGACTGGTGTAGTATGGGAATGGGCGTCTCCTGCAACATTGTCGTTCGATGATTGGGACGTCGGGAACTTCAAGTCAGTTCGTCGATTCCTTCGAGACTACAAAAATCTCTTGATGGCGGCGGGTGCCCAGGAAGTCTATCGCCCAACGGCGCAGGTTTCCTCCGATACCACCACCGTAGATCTTGGTCCCTTATCCCACATAAGGAGGAAATATGACGAGATGAGAAGGAACAAGAAGCTGGTCGATGTGAAATTTATCACTGAGGATGATATCCCGGACGACCCGTTGCTCGCTCATAGGTCGTTCCTTGCAGCCAATAGCGATCACTTCCAAGACTCGTTCTGTAGTGATTTCGGCGAAGGTCTGCCTGCATCTGCGAAAAACCCCGTCGAAGTACCGGTAATGGAATACTCGAGGGCTTGCGTTGCTTTAGTCCTCGGTGAGCGCCTCGCGGACTATTCATGATTGGACACTTTTAACAAAGCTCTCGTAGATTACATCTATAGCGGCACGGTGCCGGATCCTACGCCCATTTCACTGCTCCTGAAGGCGTTGGAGCTAGGGAGATATTGGTCGATACATGAACTCGTTGAACAAATTCAGGATCGTATAATTAAAGGGAAATTGTTGACTCCAGAGAATCTTGACGATAGTGAGTTGCCGTTAAATTGATCTCGATCCTTTTTTTGAAAATACACCAGTTCAATCCGCAGCGACTCGAGAGTGCTGTTCAAGATTGGTTAGGTATTGCGACGAGTATATGGCAGACAATAGGGAATATATTAACCGAGTCCGGAGCCAATGATTGTAGAATAGGGCTATATCTTAACGTTTTCAAAATTTCGGCTTTTGCAATACGCACCGGGTCCTTAGCAAAGAGAATGGTATCAACGCCCCATCAAGAAGCAATTACAAGTTTTCACCGGAGCAGGTCAATGTAATGCATCTGCACGCTCCTCAGCAAGACGCTACCAGAGCTAGGAGACGCGCCTAGAAGCTCAAACGAGCTACGACCTGACTCATGCTCATCGTGCACCAGTAAAATTGCGTGAAGTTTTGGAGCTGCACACATAGCATGCGCTTAGTCTCCACTTCTAGGATAACTCACCATTCATGTTTGCTTGTGGCGATGAATTGTATCAATAGTCATCATCAGGTTTTGTCAAGCAAACTGCGGTCCACAGGGTCAAATAACCACTAGCCGAATGCGGCAGGCTCAGCACAGTTGTGAACTGCATCCTGCCCTCATCTCTACCAACATCCATGAGCTCTCCCTACGTCCTTCCTTCACGACCTGTATATCCTCATATTCCGACAACATGCTCACATTGTGACGTTACCCTAGAATTTCCCGTACCAAACCCCCAACCACGACCAGGAACTCTTCTCCAGGTCCGGTGTTTCTCGTGCCAGAACGTGTTATCACATGCATTCTATCCTACTCAAATACCCTCATCCTATACGACCTCTACCTCGACATCACATAGCGCAACTACAAGTACCGATGGTAGCAGTGCCTCGAAGCAAGGACAACAGCGGAAGGGCAGGAAGATCGGCACACAAGAGCGCCCACTCGAAACTGGTTATTATGATATCTTGGGTGTGCCGGTGACAGCGACAACGGATGATATCAAGAAGGCATATCGTTCGCTCCCTTTCATTTATCATCCTTCCAGATGAGGTATACTTAACTTTCTCAAAATAGGTCGCCTGGCGATAAAGCACCATCCAGACAAGAACCCGGACGACCCACTAGCCGAAGAGCGCTTCAAACAAATCGCAATCGCATACCAGACACTGTCAGATCCTGCGCTACGGAAGAAATACAACGAGTTTGGACCGAAGGAGAGCGCACCCGAGGGAGGGTATGTCGACCCGGAGGAGGTCTTTGGTGCCATCTTTGGAGGGGAGAGGTTCACGCCTATCATTGGTGATATCAGTCTGGCAAGGGAGATGAAGACTGCGTTGCAGGAGGCGGAGGAGGCAGAAGAGGAGACGCGACCGAAGGATGCGAAAGGACGGGATATTCTGTCACCCGAGGAAAGGGCAAAGAAGGAGGAGAAAGAAAGACAGAAGTCTGCCGAGGTACGCTCCACCTGTCTCTCACTCACGTTCGTTTGTGAATACTCATGCCAATGTGTAGAAAGCCGCTGCTCGCGCGAAACGGGTAGATCAACTCGTCGAGAACCTTACTCGGAAACTTAGTATCTTCACGGAATCGGCTACTGGCCCAGACGATGCGGATGTTTCTAAGAGCTGGAGAACAATCTGCGAGATTGAGGCAGAGTATGTTGTCTTGTGCTCCTTTCTCCTGTTGTCCCCTCACTCATGCACGCGTTCGGTACAGGGACCTCAAACGCGAGTCTTATGGCTACGAACTATTGCAGGCTATCGGATTTGTTTACGTCTCGAAGGCGAAACACCATCTTGCGACAAACCAGACGTTCTTCGGCGTTGGTGGCTGGCTCCATAACGTTCAAGGAAAATACCACGTTTTCAGTGAAACGTGAGTCATTTTCACGCCCCTCGAGTACTTCCACTAATCCATCAGCTCTCCCTGCGTAGCGTGTCAACACTAAGAGCGGCCATAGAGCTTAAGGGTGTCTTCGACCAGATCCAAGCCGCGGAGAAGGCGGGTAACCTCAGCCCTGAGGAGAAACGCAAGCTGGAAGAGCAAGCTGCGGAAAAGGGACTCCAAGCTCTTTTCAAGGTGTGTAGCTCCGTTCTCTCACTAGATTGGTCATTTCTCAGCGTGCATCTCTACGTTCTGACAGGGAACGAAACTGGAGATTGAGTCTATCCTAAGAGAAGTTTGTGATCGCGTCCTGACTGACCCTACAATTACGCGTGACAAAGCCCAGCTTCGTGCAGTTGCTTTGCAAATGCTCGGAGAAGCCTACCTGGGCGTGAAGAAGGATGCACAGAGCTCCAACCCTGTTGGAAACGGCCATGTTGGAGAAGAGGCGGAGTATGTAAGGATTGATACAAAGAATAGCCGGGCGCGGGAAGGGAGATCATGAGCGTGAATGATATCAGGAGGTGACATGTGTTATAGGACGAGTACGGGCTCTCATCCTTGGTGATGGATCACCAGCCATCCACTGGGTTCAGGTTGAAATCCATCACGCATTACAAGCTTTAATACGGGTTTACGTACCTTGATCGCACCCTTTGACATCCTTTTCTACTTGCAGATTAGAGTTCCTTAATATTATGACATCGCACTGCATTGAACGCTTAACGGCACCGTTGTTCTTGCGAAAATTCACCGATATCAAAGCGCTAGACTTTTGAAGAAGCCAGTTTTTGAGCTCTGAACTACCGAAGCCTATCCGTTCACATTTCGGACTCCAATGTCCCCAACTCCTCTTCGTCTGATCTGGATTACCCGCCGGCCCGTCTGGTCGTGGTTATCCCACCTCTTTGTCTTGAGCCCACCGGACCGCCTGAGTTCCTGTTATGATGTTGTCTACAAAGCTTATACAGTTCGGCGCAATTCATATTTGTTGAACCAAGCATGAGAAATAATATTGGAGAGAACTTGGCATCCTTAGCATCTATTGATTAACATACAGGTGGATGCTGTGTTTGCCGTTTGTGCCCAGTGGCGCCAGGGAAGCAGTTCTAGCACGGGAGACAAGCCTTTTGTCCTGTTGGGTAGACACCAAAATCGCTCAAGAAAAGCTAACGATGCGTTCCTCATCTACACTTCAAACCTCGTCGGCCCGCACTGAGTGCTCCTTTGAGCATCAAGCTATCTGTTACCGGACCGTGGTTGATAGGGAAGAGCCCCCTCCCCCCAGAATGCTTCTGTTGAACCGAAACGGAGAAATGCCCCAAACAGACTAGATATAAGCTTCTCAGATTGGAGTCCTTCAGCTTGTGCCAGAAACATGAAAGTACAAGCGATACTTGTGTGCCTCGCTAGCCTTCCGGTTGTATTGGGGCATGGTGTCGTCACGACCCCGCCTCCTCGTGTGGTGAGTGCTGGTTTCCTTGATGATTTTTTTTCAAACCATTTCTGATTCGGGAAAACGTCGCGATAGATCGGTAGTGCGAACCTGGCCAAGTGTGGGGCTGGTGTGAATAAAGTATTGGCTTCTGATAAATATGGTCCTGTAAGTCTTTATAACCTATGACAAGCCGTAGTGTGAACCGCATTAAGTGCTGGACTAGATCGAGAATGCTGCGGCGAAGACCGATTCCGACTATGACGCAGCCGCTTGCCACTTGTTCTTCTGCAAAGGGTATCAGGTTCGTAGCTCGTGTGCACGAGTTGGTGGATGTATATATGCTTACTGTGTCTGAATTTTCCAGTTCGAGGATAACACAAGCCGCGTACAGAAATATTCTCCTGGCCAGGTTGTGAATTTCTTGGTCGATATTGAAGCCAGACACACCGGTTATGCTGTACGTGTTTTGACATCGGTGCTAGTCTTGCTTTTACTGAACTCTGTGTGTAACTAGAACGTCTCGGTTGTCGATCTTGTCTCGCAAACTACTATCGGCGCGCCCCTGTTCTCTTGGCCTGTTTATGCTGATAATGCTTTGGGTCCCTCCGACTGGCCCAAGAATGAAAGTAAGTCACCAGATTCTTTGCCTTCCTGTATGTCTGATGGTGGTTTGCCCGAAAGCCGATTTTGATGTCAAGATCCCGACAAACTTGGGTGCGAGGTGCGATACGGCTGGGAAATGCGCGATCCAGTGGTGGTGGTATGCGTACAATCAGCAAACTTATGAGAGCTGCGTCGATTTTGTTATCGCTTAGAATGTTTTAGGAGGGATTGTAGATCTGGATGTGATAAGATATGATTTTACGCTTCACTTTTCTGTTAATTTCTGATGTATACGCATGTGCGGAACCGAGCTAGTGCTGGAAGGTTTTATTTTCCTTGCAGGCGGAAGCGCCAATATTCGGTAGCATTGAACCCTGATTAACAATTTGACAGTAATTGGCCTTTTGAGTTTGCCTGTGGTCTTTGCAGCGTTTTCGAGTGTAATTTGGCCCAGTTTTGAGCGCTGAACAATCGGATAGAGTGGTGAGTAGGGGTAAACCGTTAGATTCTTAAAAAGGAAGACTAAAAAAAAAAATATCTACGACACTGTCGATGCCGGATCATTGCACAGGTCCCACGCGAGCGTCCGGCCCCCGTCCAAAACATTTTTGTATTTCCAAAATCCTCTCTTATTCTTTTGGTGTGGTTCATCTCGTGCCTGAATTTGAAATCTTTGTTGGACCATCTCTATCGCCCCATGTTACCTGACTTATATCTTCACCCGGATCTCCGTTCTGTTCCTGTGCCGCATGCTGTTCATTTAATATGGGGCCCCGCTTGAGACTTTTGGGGGTTAGGAGAATTTTCGGCGGTGGATTCACACTATTCCTATCATATTTACACCTGTTTTCTCGTCTGTAGATTCGCACATCGCCAGAGCTTCGGTTGAAGACTTGGAGCTTGGTCTGTAAAGACCAGTCCCCCAGTTCAAACACATACTCTCAAGGTTTCTACCATGTGACAAGGGCTTCTTGCGATGATACTTCAACAAGCGGTGCTCACTGCTGTTGACATAGAACGCTGTATTTGGCTAAAAGACGCCGAATGCCATCCGTCACCAAAAGCATGTCTCACTCCACAATAACCTTAAATTTCAGTGTCGCTCATTCCTGGCTGTAAGTTGTAGCTGCCAAGACAGTCCATTCTCGTCGATCATGCGATCGGGTGCTATCACATTAAAGGCAATGCCCCAAAGCTCTGATGTGTTCAATGCGGAGCTGAGCACTTCTCCAGGCTGAGTTCTGGGTGTCATCGTGACTTACAAATACATCATATAGTGGCCGAAGACATCACAATTTGCGCAGACTTTGCAGGTGAGTCCAATCATTAGTCAAGCTAGTCAAGGTGCTCTATGGCATGGGACCGCCTGCCATAGGTTGGAAGGTTCTTCTGTATAAGGAAAAGGCAGTGAAAGGAGACAAGTCGCTATGTCGCAATTTTCTTGTCCTGAGTCTCAACCTTCGACCTGCATTTCGTTTACCTCCGCCGGCCGACGATATACTCCTTTTTCCGCCTGCTTTATGTCTTGCGATCAAGTACTAATTTCCTTTTTGTGCCTGCTTTATGTCTTGCGATCAAGTACCACTTTCCTTTTTTGACGAGCAGCGCTCGGCGGAATAGTGCAATACGCAGAAATGACGTCATAAGATTGCAAACTCTACGTCAGGAGCCACGGTTTTCTGTTCTCTATGCGCGACGAATTCCCATACAACCTCACATACCTCCTTTCTCTTTTCTTCTTCCAATTCCACCATCTATCGACACGCTCACGACAGTCGCAGCAAACCTAGAACTCAAGTATTGTCTCTACTGCGTACACCGTGGTTAGTTCCTTTCGACACATCGCGTTCTGCGTCTCGTATTAACCGTGATTACACTTCAAAAGATGTCGACTGCTTTGGTCTTACCTCGCTTCTCCGAGCTCTTTAAGGAGATTGGTGGTAAGTCGCCACAGGCACCAGCTGTCAGGAAATTAATCGTTGCGTTGTCTACTAGTAGACCACGAGAGCGTGACCCTACCACCCTTGCGTAGCTTCCCCGAATCATTCTCCAGAGACCGAGCCCCACCGTCGCGAAGAAACATTGGTCTGTTCTCGCATTCGACAAGTCCATCGCGGCTGCTTATCAAATGCACAGACTCATCCGGTCACGGCATGGGGCGGAGTCTTTTTATCCATGATTTTCCGAATAATGTGGTCTCTGAGATACACACCTCCTATGGCCACTTGTTCGGCAGCCGTGACTCGTATTCACGGGACACTTCGCCGTCGACAGAAAGTTCAGATCAGGATGCAGAGCTGGAAGGAAGGCGAGGGCAGCATTGTCCGCATCAAACGCTTCTGTCAAATTCACGTAGAAAGAACGATAAGGTGGATTCTAACCGTCATTTGAAACTCAGAAGATTTCTGACAGTTGATTAGTCGCCGACCCCAGGACAGTCCAAACCGAAAAAGGTTAAATACCACTCTTGTCCAATCTGTCAAAAGCCTTTTCCGCGGTAAGCGCCCTCGCACAATTAGCATACCCTTATTATGATAGTCTAATTTCTTTCAGACCTAGCGGGCTTCGTGCACACATGAACATGCACACTAAGGAGAAACGTACGGATTTACTTCCATATATATCCCTCCAACATCAGCGCTAACACTTTCCGTCATAGCCTTCGAGTGCGGTTTCCCAGGGTGTCCGAAACGATTTTCTGTTTCTTCCAATGCCAAGCGGCATTTGCGAACACACGGTGTCGGTCTTTCCCCTTCGGATGAACCCGCACCGTTACCTTACGTTGTGGACTTCGAGGAGCCGGTTGTTGTCGCCATGGACTCTGACGATTCCTCGGGCTCTTCAGTCGAGCCCTTGAGCCTCCGTTGGATGCCACTCGGCGCTGGAAGTCGCCGTTCCCATAGGACGCACAACCGTATGACAATCGTATAAGTGTCATGCATGAATCTTCCTAGGTATGTCTCAGTCCAACTTATGGCCAGATCACTTTGTGACATTGTTTTTATTCGACAGCATTTCTGTGGTTTTCCATCTTTCTGTCTACTCTCATGTTTGGACATTGTATCATAGGTCTGGCTCCTAGGACATTTCCATGTTAGGAGCCGTGTTTGGTCAACATTCAGATCCTTTTGTATACTTACAAGGTGTGGACTGTCCGAATCGGGCAGGTATCTCTGGCTTTTGGAAGTTGGGCTCTCAGTGCTTAGGTCGGTTACATGTCTTGTAACTTTGGAATTTCTGGAACGTAGCCAGAGTGTAGAATATCACGTATTGTTTGCCCCCCTACCCGGCGAGACTCACGGATACTACGGTTAGTTCCCGATAATCAGAATTACCAACCGAGGAACGAATTAGGAAGGAAAAGGGGCGGGTTCTTTAGTTAGACATTTATTCACCATCACCGCTTGGGTTAGTAGTAAAAATAAATCAGCCTAGTCGTGGGTACGGAAAGTAGTAATATGGGAACTGTTCGATTTTGGGGTGTATTCTATTTCGGATTCCGGCACGTCAATGGCTGCGGATTCAAGCCGAGAACAAATCAAGTTTTGGCCATTGCGGATTGCGCCGCTCTAGATTCGCAATGGTGGGTTTTTCGGTGGACTTGGACCTTGGCCGAGGCGCTCTGACTCACCGGGTGATTAGTTACGGCATTGTGATAGCTGAGTATGAATGATAGTCCGATGGCTCAGGGAAGTTCATTCATGCATTGTGCATCAGCTGCGGGTTGGTAGGAAGGGAAAGAAGGGCCTGCTGCGCAGCACTCGGCGTGCCGGAGAAACATGATACTTGGATTCCAAGGCTCTGCTTCTACGAAATGATGGTGGTGATGATGATGATGATAATGTCGGAGCTGTAATTGGTTAACTACAACCGATAGTGTTCGTTGATAAACGAACGATGCGCTGGGGGAAAGGGAAGCGCACGGAGCAAATTGTGCTTGCTTCGAGAAGGGTCTGTCTCTTTGGGGGTCGGTGTGAGTTGATACTGTGATTTTCTATATGACGAATCATGAATCATGGATGGGCTTAAACGGGGGGGAACGCCAAGGAACGGGGTGGAGTCGATGAACACGTTATATGCTTCTCTTATTTTTGTTTTCCGAAGAGGACCCGTTCGAGATAGGAAGGGTGAGGGTATCCTATCGTCCTCGAGGGAGGTTGTTCGGCGTAGGAGATGATGGGGCAGTCTTTCAAGGTCAGTAGATGAAACTAAAGGCAAGTTAATGATCGATGGCCGTGGAAGTTAAAACCTTTGTGTTTTGTTGTCTGGGAAGTGTGAACCGTATGCGTATCCAATTGAAGGGTTCGTGTCGGAGAAACCGAGAGTCAGCTGCATGGTAGTTATCCGAGGCATATCCATATGTGTCGTAGGTTATTATGACGTTGGTGTCGCACAGTCCTACAAAGCTAGAGACCCTTTCGTCTGTGTATGTGCCTTCTGCTAATACTACTTTAGCTTGCAGAGGCTTAGTGGAGGCACATGCACTGCGTGCCTTGCTTCGGTTACATACTAATCATGATGAATACTTGGACTCGATGGTATAGATGTCCCGTTATCACATGGCCTCCAGTTCCCTTCATTGCTTTAGCTGCCATCTTTGTCATTCAGGCCGTGGGTCCGCCAACCGTGGAAGCTGCCCCATTCGGGTTTGAGGCGTATCAGATTTCAGATTCGGCATGGTTTCCTCAGAAATGAACTGAGAGAATGCTCCGGTGACCACGTGGAATGTTGACCCAGGCTACAGCGAAGAGAACAAGGTTAAGATCCGTCGCTGATTATGAGTCGGAGTTCCAAATGGGCAGGACCTGCATGTGTTCCTTCATTTATGCACCGTTTCATGAACAACCCCCAAGTCTCGGATCGGCGGAGAACCAGGAACATTGCGCTTTGAAGGCACAGAGTGGTTTAAAAATTGCAATAACTGCTTCCCTGAACTTTGAAGATCGAGGGGGGCCATGCGCGTTTACTGCCGTTTGTTTTGAGTTATTCTTATCTTCCAAGTTCTCAAGGCATTGGCAACCAAAAATGATTAGACGCTCTAGCGAATGACAACCTTGAGATTATCTTCTAGTCTTCCCCCCTCCCGTCTTGCCGCCTTTCTATCTGTTTTGATTAACTAGCTTTGCAGAGACGTCCGCCTCTGTCTCGAAGGCGGTTCACTTTTTGCGACGTCTAAACCTTGATGAACAAACAGACTACGGATGTCCTTTATGACGGATGGGATGATCAAGTGTCATATGAATGGCAAAATTTCACATTGAGGGGAAGGTTCTGACGCCGAGATCACTCAGCGAGTGACAATGCTTGCCGTTTTCGCACATCTTGTCAACCGCTGGGAGAGCGAAGCGTCGGATCCTCCCCATCCGAACTTGGAAGGCGTAGTACTGCAATAGCGTCCAAGAGGCTCTGCAGGATTTGTCATCCACCCACGGCGCCATCACGAATGACCAAACAAACAAGTATCTGGCAGGTGCCATGATGTCAGGCTGACATGGAAGTGGATACCGCCTGCTTGCATTTGAAACGAGCTGGGAGAGTGGTTGATCGACCGCATGCCTACACGTACCGCGGCCGATTAGTGATTTCAGAGGCGGTGGGTTTTGCGAGAGAGGGCATTTGTTCACAGAGTGACCGATGAGATTAGATAGTTGTCATTCCGGGTATGTTCTGGGATGGTGACAACGAGGTACTATCTAAAGCTCGTTTGGGGGGGTCCTAACCCAGAAAATCTCCTACAACGTCATAATGCCACTCTTCGCGCGGGAGCAATCGTACGGCCCGGAGCAGTAACGAACCTTCCACCAAGCCGAGGCGAGACCGGGGAGGTCCTTAATCTTCTCAAACTAATTCTGTTGACTGGCGATTCGTGTCACCGCCATCAACGGTACCTCATGGGACAACGGGCTAACGCCGTATGGAAGGGAGGTCCCATCTTGTGATCTTGACCCACGGACAATTATCTATTTCTACCCTTGACCAAATGAGCGCATATAAGCGGCCTGTCAACACCTAAGTATCCCACAGAACGCGAAGTCCCCTTCACCTCCCTGTTGTTCTCCTATAACCACAAAGCGAGCCAGCCTCTGCAATCTTCGGAACAGGAACACTCCAACACTCCTTATACTCTCCCTTTTCTCAGAGATACCTTCCACGCTATGAAGTTCAGCACTTCTTTCGCCGCAATCTTCCTCGCCGCCCTTTCTTTAGGCGCCAGTGCATTACCTGTCGCTGTGAACAGTGACACTCAAGCCCGTGGGATTGGTGGTGGTGGATCTGGTGCGGTGGACTGGAGAAGGGGTTCCGCTGTTGAGTCAAGGGACTAAGCAAGATAGAGGCACGTTGGTGCCAGGGCGGAGCAAAAGCTTCGTAAAAGCCTGATTACTCACATATCTTTGTTTATATGGGTAAGCTAGTGTTCGCTTTTGAGCATTCGAACCCTTTTGACAATGTTACCTTGGTCTCAGCTTCACAACTCGGATCATCCTCGTCAGTTTGGTTAACAATAGCTTGTTGTTCTCGTCCACCGGTTACATTTCTTCGGACAGTCTTGTTGTACACTCCCCTTGTACTGCGCTCCTTTTTGTGTCACCAACATTGTAATTTTGCTTGTCCATCATGCGTTGTCCGCACGTCAAACTATACATGGGATCGCAACACGACGAACGTGTGATAGCCAACATATGCATAGGCATATGTTTCCCACTCCTTGTTTTCGATGTGTCGAAAGTCTATAGCTTAGCACTCGGCTATGAATACCATACTCCACCCCCACCCTCTGCACTCCCCCTTGCTTTGCTCGTCACATCAAACGTCACATCTGCTGAAGACGCTGCAAGGCTACAGGGACCCAAAGTAAGCTATGATTGCATCAGTAAGTCCATACTCCGACGAGTCTTGACAAGTACCCGAATTTGTATCTCTTGCGATACGCTGAATTAGAACACGAAAAAAAGTTGGATATTGTAATTAAGGTATGCAAGACACATGGGGAAAGTATGAGACCGAAATAAGAATGGGTAGGGTGAAAGCGCAAAGCAAGGGGGCGAGCGCAAAGGTTGGGTGAAGCACGATATTGGCAAATGGAAATTTTCCTATATCGGCTTTACAGGTTCGGACATTGCGGCTCCATTCTTCATTCTTGAGGTCCTGGCCGGCTTCGGCTTCAGGGCTCAACGTTGAACACTTGGCCATCTGTTTAAGGAAATCTGCTCGTATGTATTCATGGAGTGACAAAAATGTATCGGTCGACGTGGCAATCAAGCCCTGGATAAACATTCTGCTAGCTTACCCGCCTCCTCGTCGGTCATCTTGCACTGGTGCTTCAGCTGGTGTATTCCTTGACCTGCGACCCTCCTAACCTCCCTCCGCTCTCTTGGCGACCTACACCAGCCCTGGGACTCGTAGGAGACAGATACGATCTCCTGGAACCACTCTACGCGGTGTGGGCGCCATGGTTGCCTCAGATGGTGGTATCTGACCATCCTCAACATCTTCTCCCTCGACTCTCGATATTCGTCATCCAACTTATGCGTCCCGTCCCGATTCTGCTTCCCACGAGTCCCAGCAACACAGGCGTGGCCAGCAGGATAAATGCCCTGTTGATGAAACGAACTTTGATTCCGATACCACCACTGGTCCATATTTTCCTCTCCCTCAAGCCCCGTGACAGCGATAGTTACGGGAACCTGGGAACGACAGATGATCTCGCGGAAAAGAATCCAGTTTTTGACTGATGCGTCTTTGATTCTGGGAGCCCGCATCACGAAGACAAGGAGGCTGATGCCGTCGTGTAGCCTCATGATGAGGTTGTAAAGTCTAACGACGGCTTCTACTTTGGGAGCGCGACCTCCATCGCCTTCATTCAGACCTGCGGTATCCCAGAAACGAAATGAGGCACCAGACGAATCAGTGTAGTTGTAAGGAGTGGCTTCGAGTGTGCAACCATTGGCAGCGCTCGAGATGGCGGCGAGGTCGCGACCGCACATGAGATTAATGAGAGAGCTCTTGCCTGCGCCAGATTCTCCAAATAGTATAACGTTTGATGGCATTTCGTAGTGTGAATGGGTTTGGTTATCAGTATACTCTAAGAGGCTTCAGATGATCCAGGATTGAAATATCTCGAAATATCTCACCTCGAACTTCTTTAAGATGTTGCGTTCTCGAGCTTGATACATTCGAATCTCCAAGCAAGGAACGCCTTTTATACATGAACGATTTTGACAAAAAGCGCTGCGATCGTCCTAACTGCACACGTTCTTAATCACGACGTCAACACGCGTTCTGCGTGTTCCAGAAGATTGCGTTATCCGCAGCCGCAGTGTAGACAACAGAGTGTGATTGGATAAAACGAAGAGTTTCACAAGAGATAGAGGGTAGTATGTAGTCGTATAAACTCGGACAGAGCATTTAATCTAATGTCTGTATTGAAAGCCTAGCGCCTCTGACGGAAGGCATCTGCCAGGTATACCACCATCGCACTTATTAACGAGAAGAGACCGTTCGAGGACCCACCTCTCACTTCATCTCGTACCGTGGTAGGTCTGGAGTAACCGTTGTAGTCATCATAGTATTCCTGGATACGTTCCGTGATGCGGTCAAACCAAAGGTTGGAGTCCACAGTCCAAGCTTTCTCCGGGCAGCGCGTCTGAATCAGGGTTCGAACGAGGTCCTTGGATTCCTCATACTCCTCTTCAAACATGTTCTTCTTCCCTTTCGACGTAGTGACGCAAGCGTGACCTACGAAGTCCAGCTTACGCGAGGTGAACTCCTCCCGGTTCACAACCCACCAATCCTCCATACGCGCTTCATTCTCCAGTCCCGTGATGACGATCACAACGGGGATCTCCTTCTGGCATATAATCTCCGTGAAGAGGTCGTAATTGACCTTGATGATATCGCGATATCGGGCGCCACGGATGCAGTATACGAGAAGGCTGAGACCGTCTTTCAACTTCTCGACAAGGTCGCGGAGGTGGTGAAGTGCCTCGCCCGCTGGGACAGAACCCGCTTCTCCCTCGTTGAGTCCAGCGGTGTCCCAGAGGACGTACTGCGTGCCGTTTATCGTGATGGGGTAACAGGCGCTTTCGAAAGTACAGCCAAGAGCGCCATTACTAACTGTTGCGACATCGTCGTCGGAAAGCATGTTGATGAGGCTGCTTTTCCCAGTACCCGTCTCCCCGAAAATAACGATGTTCCTTGGCCCGTTGGCTGGGATCTCACGGAACAATGGTTGCCAGACAGCTGGGCGTGTTCGAGCTCGTTTGCTAGAGGCTAGGGATGCCAATGTGGATCAGTATTCGGTATCCGGACAGCCAGGGTTGCAAAAGGGATTTGACTTGCCTTGATGTACTGTAGTCGGTGTCGACGCATTTCCTAGAGCCACAAGCTATTAGTTGTGGCGACTTCATGATATAAGAGACGTACCCCTGTGTTTTCTGGATTGTGAATTCACTTGAACTTGAGGCGGATGTGGACAAGTGGGACCAAGCCTTTCCTGGGCGGGAATTTGACTCGGATCATACTGTTCTTGGGTGTAAAATTGCCCCGGATTCCCATGACGCTGATCCGCCATTGACCCTGATTCCTGGAGATTCTCGGTTTCTGGGTCCATGCGATCTGAAAGCAAACCAATTACATCTATGATCAGCCTTGCTGTATGGTAGACGATTCTTGCATTCCTACCGGCTTGTGGAAGTCGGCTTCTATCGTTACTTCCCCTATGATTGGGCTTGCTTGAGAGTATTATGAAGACCATGTTTCAATGTAGTATGTGTGTAGAGGGTGGAAGGCGATAATGACGCTTTTCATCGCGGTGTTCCCTCCTTAAAAACGAATTCACCGTGCAGGAAATGTCGCCCAGGTTAGCTTTCTCCGTAGTTGGTCCCTTCTATCCCAATTGAATAGTAGCAGATTCGCCTGGATCCCTCCCCGGCATCGAACCACGACGGGGGATGTATTCATTCCGCAGCATTGAAGTTTGTTGCCAGGCGTTTGAAAGAACCCAAAGAACGTTCCAAACACAACGCTTTCACCACCCCAGTTCTGTAATCGCGTGCTGGAGGATGCCGCGAATTTAGACCGAATAGGCAGGGAATGTTCAGGAATACATGTGGAAGAAGGACACAACAGCAAGTCAAGCGGAGAATTGCAAGAACGGGGGGACAGATTACGGAGAAATCTAATGAAGGTCCGCAGAGCATCTGCCCAGAGAGGCAGCTTACATACTCCACAATTATGAGCACTGTATCTATCAATAGCTAATCTTTGCTTGAAGAGGGAAAAGGTCCGCATTCCAGGTGTTGGAAACGTTGCGAGGCGATGGAACGCAAGCCCACTCTCTTCACGAAAATAAGCTTCGAGGGACACCAGATCTACTACTCATGGCTACCACATGCAAATGTTCTTGAGTTTCAGCTGCGTTTACGCAGCTCCGTTGAACAGCAAAGTCAAACTTAGTTATTACCCCAGATCCCTTCCATTGATGCATGCTTGCCTTCATCTGAAGAGAGTGACTGCGGGCTTCAACTACACTGGCATTCGTCAAAGATGGATTCGTAATGTATACACTTCCTCTGCTTCCCGTCTGTGTGGTTATGGCTGCGGCGAAATATAAAACTTAGGATCCTTGGCTAACGGCTCAGCGCCAGACTCCATCGCGAATCGTAACACCCTTCGTCTATTCACTGCTATCATGCCCAGAACCAACGTTATTCTGTTCGGCGAGTCCGGAAGCGGAAAGAGTAGCATTGTCAACATGCTTTCCGACAACGAACACGTCGCTGATATCTCCAGTGGAGCAAAGGGCTGCACTTTCGAGAGTCGAAGCTTCGAAGTTGATATCCTGGGTCAACCAACGACTTTGTGGGACACCGCCGGCCTCGATGAAGGTGACGCGGGGCGTGTCCCAAAGTCGGAGGCCATCGTACAATTATACAGACTCGTTCGCAACCTCTCAGATGGCGTCAGCCTTCTGATGTTCGTCATGCGTGCCCCTCGAATCAAGGGCTCTGTTCCACAGAACTGGAAGTTGTTCCAGGAGGTCATCTGTCAGAACCAAGTACCCACAGTCATAGCAATCACGGGTTTGGAGCAGGAGGAGAATATGGATAAGTGGTGGTGGGATAACAAAGGGACGTTCCAGAGTTACGGAATTGCTCCCGTTGGGTTTGCGTGTATTACTGCTTCGAGAGGAAGGGTGCGCAGGCGAGGGGATGGTCATGTATTTGACGAAGAATACGAAGAGTCGCAGGGGAAGGTACGAGAGCTCATACGGTCAACTTCCTTGGATGTTCCGTGGCGAGTTCCAGCAGCGGAATGGTTCAAAAACATTGTTGTCACCACGTTTGAATACAAGAGCGGCTGCTTCGGCCCGAAGAGGATACAGCATGATGAAGTACAAGAGGTTGCCGGAGAGGCTTTACGGAAGCTGGTCAGCGTCTGTGGGATGTCAGAGAGTGACGCCAGGGAGCTTTCAGAGAAGATGAGGGGAACCTGAGTGGTCGATCAGAGGGATAGATACTCTTTAACGGCTATTCATCTTACCCCAAGCTTTTCTTTACGTATATATATCCGTGGAACAAACGAACAGTCACTCTCACAACACGACATAAAGGAAGTGCGAGTACATATTCATATATCATACAACAGGAACAACTGTACAGCATAACGCATGTTAACAGAACAGAAGCAAGAACGTGATCAATTAGATGCAGCACTTCTGGGTCTCCTTCCACCACAGAATACCCCTAGTAGAGCACCCGGTGTCCCAGAAGACGCTACGGTAGCCAGTTGGGCAGTCACCGTAGACACATATAGCAGGTCTAGAGCCATTGGCCTGGTCCTGGCAGGAAATGGCGTTGCCACCTGCGGCAAAGGTGAGGGCGGCAATGATGGCGGTAGCAGCCAAAGTAAGTTTCATGATCTAAAGTGCCCAGATACAGTAAGTGATCTAGCCTCCAGTGCAGATCGTCGCCTGACAACTTACAGTCAAAGGTTTAGTGAAGCGGCTTGAGGTAAACTAGTTGGCAAGTTGCGAAACTTGAGTCTGAGAAGAAGCGTGAGCGGGAAGTGCAGGAGGTAGTATGAGAGAACACTGACTGTGAATCTGTGTTGTTGCGTTTCTGCTTTAGTGCATGGAATCAAGAGGGCTTTTATATCTTTTTGACTGGGGTAGTCCCGCAAATGGAGGAATTAGCAGAAATGGCAAGGATTGGGCATGTTTCGGTAGGAATCTGTTCCTGAAAGCCTATGTCGTGAATGAGACTTCGGAAACGTAAGAATACTCTTGCTTCTTTCATTTGAGATGCCGACTGAATGGCCTTACGCCGCCTGACCAACATGCCTTCGGTCACTGCCTGCGTCCTAATATGATAAGTATCAACTGGCGTTGATCACAGCAAAGGATGCAACACATTTAGTTGTTGGTAGCCTGGTATATTTCTTCGTTTGTGGATTGGATTCGACCCTCCCAACCAATAGTAAGAGCGGCAGGTCGGTGTTTTGCTTTCCGGAGGAAAGTCATCTAGTACATGGACTAGAGTTTTGCGTTGCGGGAATGGAAAATACGAGAGGGGAATGCATAACGGCTTCTACGTCTCAGGGACGGATGAATACCATCATAGGCAGGTTGATGGGGTTCTGGGTAGTGGTGACACTGCCTTGAGAGCTGTGGCCCTTAATTATCGTGCTCATTTCTCAGGAAAGCAATATAGCCCGAAGGCTGCATCCTTCCCAGAGCTCATGGCCACCTCAGCCGGATAATTCTCGTTATCATCTTGTTGTTGAACAACCATGCCATCCGAAGGGCTCGAATACAAGTAAGATATTCATTCCTGAACTTTGAGTGTCAAACCGGGCAACCAAAGCTCGACCAGTTTGCAGAACATCCGGAGGTGATTACTATCATTATTATGTCGTGGAGTAAACTTTCTGTCGAGTCCATTCTACTGTAGTCACAATTCTTACTTTGTGTTTCATCCCCAGATTCTAGTGCCGTTAAAGAACCTTGACTATAATCGCCTAACGGGCGGTGCGTAGCCTCATAACAGCTGCTCCACTGACATGCCAGTGCAACGAGGAAGCGAAGATGGGCGCACGGGGAATATATCCTTTCCTGATAGGGACAAGGTCCGGCTTTTGTGCGGCAACGGAATCCCCTAGAGTACAGCGTGCTTGAGGTGAAAGTGGTTTCATCCTGCCGGTATCGTCAAATAAGGGGTGGGAGGTGAGCGGAGTGATGACCAGACGTGAGAACGAAGCTACAGCGGTTTGCAGGAACATAAGTAGAACACCAGCCAATTTTTTGGTCTTGCCGCACAAAATTATCGCAGCCAAGTCGACACCCTCTCTGCTGTATTCCTCCAAAATCCCAAGTACATCCCGCTTCCTTCCTCCATTTTAGAAGTCTCGCACTATTATGCAGGCTTCAGGTCGTGAATGTAATGGCCTGAAGAGGAAGAGTATCTTTTAAACTTGTCACAACGGACAGCACTCAGTGAGGGAGTCGAAGCTTGGTCTTCCATGAAGCCTTCTCAGACAGCTTGTACTCTTTCCGCTTGTACTTGTGGCCATCTCTTACAACCATTATAACTCCTGCACTACCTAAACTGGAGCAAATCATTACTCAGGCCGGACACGCGATCCTCTATCACGCTTCGTCCTCAAGTCTCGTGGTTCGCGCTCCAGTAGCTATCGATGGGGCTGGCGATAAGGCTAGCGTGCCCATTGCTCCTACTAATACATGTGAGTGATTCCCAGCCATACTCGAGTAAGCATTCTCAAGTTCCCTCTACTTACTCTCTAGCGGCTGGTTTCTTTCCACAATATTGTGATTACCAACTCCAGCCTTACCAGCATCGATCATTTTACCCAGATCCTTCATTCAAGCGCAACAGGTAAGGATTGACACATGCATTAGACCTTATTTGTTGATGTCAACAGAGGCATGCCACCTAGTTGAGCAAAATAGGACTTCCAGGGCTGAAATGGACTCCGCCACTCGCCATCCTCCCCCGAGATGTCATAGGACGCAACTTCTCCCTGAAACCGTACTTCATCTCCTCGAATGACTTAGAGTACCAGTGTGTTTCCGCCAAAATTCTCATCGCACTCCACGGCGAAATACGGTGTGCTGTCCAAAATAAAAGTTCTTTGATTCCCAGAACCAGCTCCAAGGACCAAACTGCCTTTGGAGATATCGATACGGAGCTGGCTGGCGGGTACGAGGGATTTCGGCCAACTCTAGGATACCTCCTCCCTCTCCACAGCAAGTGGCAATAGCCAGAGGAGCCCTCAGCCTTGTTGGAGATCGGATGCCAGCTGGCTATGAAATCACCATCCGCACACTCGAAATCTCTGGTCCACAAATACCAGAACACCGTGAATGAATTAAAGAAGAACTTATTCTATTCCACTATGAAATCCGGTGGATATGAAACACAGAGAAATATGTTGAGGGAAGAGAGAGTGAGTGGTACTGGCATGAGTATGTGGCTTGTGCAGAAATAATGGAGGGAAATTTTACTATACTAAAGAACAAGAATACTGGTAGCGTGAAATGCAGAAGCTAGTTTACCAAAGCAGACAAGCACAAAGAGTGTCGGGTGCAGGACAAGTGAATGGTCCGAGTACAACGTGAACGGTGACGTTAGTGACGGAGTTGGTGCTGTGGGTCCGCCATTGGTGGGAACGGAGATCGGGTGCCACTTCGTGTGTACCGGATCTACAATCTCCACAAAGCTTTGTCAAAGTAATAATTTGCGCTTTGAGGGGAAGGTCGAGCCAATCTTAAGCTCATGGTCGCTGTACCACATGATAAAGTTACGAGATTTTTATTGCAATTCCTATTGCTCTGAGTTTTTGGTTTGCATAGTCTATTCACTCATACTACCTGCACCTGGTCGACATCCCTGAATCAAAGTCAGCCCTGAGGTATTCCTCCTCCAGGACCTAGAGGCCAGGGTAGAACAGGTAACCAAACTTCTCCTATATATTTTTGTCATGTAAAATCAACAATGAATCAAGGCAAGTCTCCAATGCGACAGGCAATGAGAAGGCAGTACAGAGTGATGCAGAGCGATGTGTTGTGCTGACGATCAGCATGAGGCAATGGTGTTCATTGGTTGGAACATAACCTAATGATCAATTTCTGATTGCTCTGCATCGACTAAGAACTTTTCTTGTGCTTTCTCCTGATGGCTGACGTGAAGATTCATGGTTAAAAAGAGCCACCTCCGTCCCGACATGGAACCCTTCCTCTCCTTCCCCCAGTGTGCTATCTTCACTTTAGACATGTATCGCTTCGTTCGTGTCCTCAATTTCCGATTGTTAATCATCTCGTCCATCGTGGCCGGCATTTCATGGGTGTACTCATTCGCAACCAAGATGATAGGGTCCCCAGAGTACATTCACGACTCAAAACTTGATAGACGTACACTTTCCCTTGGCGTTCCTCCTACTTTCAGTTGAAGTTTCGGTACGCCACATGGTCATGTCAGTTGATTGTCACTAGTTGCGAACTTCAACTTACCGTCTCGTTTCATAGGAAATGGTCAGGGATGTATTGGTTGAATTTATGCGAGCTCATATCACTTTCGATTGAAATCTCTTTAGGTATCTTCACGTTAATCATATTATCTTCGCGGTACTGATCATGGTTTCTAGGTTTGTACTACGTGATTGGCGTAACGCCTATTGTATTTGACAACGAGTTTGGCTTACTCTATGCGTCCCTTGCATCTACCTACATGATGATGGTCTGTCTAGCAGTATCACTCCTTTGTTTAATCTGGGACCTTTCAATGGCAAGAGTCAGAACGATCCTCAAACCTTTTCATATCCTTGGAACCTTCCCATCACATTTCACCATTTCTCCCAGATCCCTCATTTTCGGGCGTTTCCTGTTTCGGAGACGATACAGGTGCACCCGTCTCAATATATGAGCTGTAGTGATCTCAACTATTGCTTTCAGTAAAGAGCCCAAGCCTCTGAGGATAGCACGCGGCGTCATCGCTGGGGGATTCTTGATAATGTTCGGGTTGGCTACATTCTACGTTCTTGTCATGGAACCATTCCGCGGTCTTGTTTCGGTGCCTTTAAAGGAGTTTCGGATATCCACTCAGAAGCTAGAGGATCGGGGGCTGATGTTTGCGACAGGTTGGAAACTCATCCTTGTAAGTCTTGCCTTATCGGCCATTCAGTGCTCGGCACTCACACGGCCAACACTCCTGGTCAGCAATGGGACTTCAGGGAGGAACCTCCTGACATGAGCCGGGTGCTTCCCGCTTTTCGGGCTCAATGGCTTTCGAAAACCCTCCCTCCTCCCCCAGATACTCATGCCAACGATACTCGTCTTAATGATACAAGTTTAGAGGGAACAACTCATGAGTTCCTCTGGAAAGATTGCTAATCATCTCCGGCTCAAATAGGGAACATGAGCTTGCTGGAATTCAATTGTCCGACATTATTCACCACTCTATCAGGGCTCTGTGAGTTGCTTGTCATGTTCCTCGCCGCTACTAACTCAACAACTCACCTTTCCTTCCAGATGATCGCTCTGATGGCTTTCCGGAGCTATTTGTCTCCGTAAATTTCGGTATGTTGTCGCCATCTACCTCCCCTGCGGAGTCTTGGCGGGCATTCAGAGTTACAATTGACATTGGAAATTCCACCACGGATGCTCTTGCTAACACTATCCCGATCCCGATCCTACCTGGCGTCCCCCTTACCGCGGCCATTTCAGCTGTTTTCGTTCAGAGTTTTATCAACACAAATTTTGCTGCTCTTGGATTTCAGAAGGTACGTTTTCTTACCCTTGCTAACTGAATGATGTTTGACATTTTGTGTCCAGTATGCGAACCCGAAACCCATTGCGGCTGTAGAAGCGTTGTTTCCAAACCCGACACCTTTCACACAGGAGAAGAATGTGTCTTCATTGAGGCCTTTTACTTTTTGAAGAGATGGTCCAGATGCAAATCATAGACTAATTCAGGACTTCAAAGAAAATTCTGTGGTCACCGGCTTCGCCCTCCTTGGCGGTCTCTGGACATTTTTGAATAATGGTGCGTTTGCACTTCTCTTCGGGAGCACCTTGCTCCTGGTGCTCTTTGGTGCGCGCCACCCTCTTTCTGTTAATTTGGCCCCAACTGAAGCATTTGTTCTCCAGGAATCAAGCCCCTATCGATCTATGGCATCGTTGACATGATCCAGGGCAGGCGGAACGCTCTTATCGAGGGACCAACACTGTCACCCGATGAACAAAGACGAATCGTCGCGCTCCTACTCGAACACCTCATGGACGCCGGAGAATCTTCTACCAGCACAAAGGCTCTCCAACGTAGCCCTAGGCCCTCAAGTGATTCCCACCACGGTTTCCTATCTTATGCATCACTATGTCAGTCTGCAAGCCATAATGCTAGCGTCCAATTGGGCGCTGATCACGATGCAGAGGCAGATTCATAGACGCGCGTGCACAAATTGGTTTTATTTACTTTCATGAATGGGATCGCAAAGGTTGCAGTGACGACGCTGATTATCCTAGAGTTAGCTGTAGGGACCACCCAGGAATATACCCTGCGCTATGAACCTCGCATCACTGATATCGCATTCCGATACCATAGGTTCCAGAGCAATCCATTCGTGATTCTGGGGTTGGGCAGTTTATCGTATCTCTTCTCTCTGTCGCCAAGGGTCGAGTGAACCTATACGAGCGCCATTCCCTCTTCTAGTGGATCGGAACGCAGAAGCCTTACATGTGGATCGGATGCACCTAAGGTGATTGAACCAGTTCACGTTACGGGTCCATAGATACAAATGTCATCATTTACGCCGGAGACATAACCCTCAAGTCTAGTATTTAACGACCTCCACTTGCCACGCAGCTCGCCTATATGAATGGGGTCTTCAGGAGGTACAGGTTGCGCGATGTTCTCGATCTGTACAAGCCGTTCCTCTGTGCGCTTCCACCAATTAATAAAGAGGGTGATCAATCTGTCCTGTGCAGTGAGTTGAGTTCGGGCTCTTTCGAGGTGCAATTTAGCTTGATTGCCTCTGCGAATCCAAATCAGTATTTGGCCTAGCCAGTCTGTATGGTTCCTCGCACCAAATATCAGTATTTGATGAGCAGAACGGTTGCTTCTACGATGACACGCGCGTTCAATGCGGAACGTGATAGGAAGCTTGGGGGAAACATGCTTTGCGAGCCACTCGAAGAGACGAGGGGAACTTCAAAGAGCTGCAACCTAGAAAATACCGCTGAAAGTGGCATCATCCAGTTCCCGGAACCAATGCGGAAGGGGTTTGGGGAGACAAGGGATGGCAAAGGTTGGGAAACTTACGTATCCCGTCCATAATGTTAAGTCATGGAAGCTGCGCAATCCATTTTTGATCGTCCCATGACCAAAATGTCCATGATGACACTGCGCCCGACAGGAGAAGGTCTATCACCGTTGCTTCCAGAACAGAGAGGGAGGGCACAAAGTTCTGCTCCCACAGCCCATACGTCCAACATGAGGCTGATAAGGCTGTCAAGAAGCGGCCAGAATCAGCGCCCAAACCCAGAGTCGCTGCACCGGCTTTGTAGTCCTTGCGTAATCCGGCTATCGAGAGGTCGAAAGGAACGGCATTGCGAAACCGCCTCTGCGTAAATGTATGCACCAGATAATGCTGGAGGAGGTTGTATGTCTGTAACGATGGCGATTCTTCCTCATACGGGAGTTCCTCGGTGTCGAAATTTCGTTCGTCTACTAGCATGATGAAGCCAAAAACAAGCACCGCCCATTCCCTTTTATCCCGATAAATGGATTCTTAACACCCACACTCCTGAGGTTCCTAACACGGGGTGGCGGCAGAATTCCTTCTGACACTTCTTACTACCATAAGGTGGCTCAACTGATTATTCGAGAAACTTCAGCATCTCAGACCTTGGCGCTTTACTGGACTTAGAGCGATATAAAGCTCGCTTGAACCAACTTCCATCCTGACCAATTTTCGATTCTACAACAATGTTTGGGCGTTTCTCGAGGCGTAACCGTGCTCACTCCAACTCTGATAACAGCTCAACCAACTCCATTCCTCCAACACCTGAAGACACCTCCAGTACTCGAGGGGCGGCGGCGTCTCCAGTACCAGGGTCGAATCGCTCTGGTGTTCGAGACACCGTTGCGAGCGGAGAGTACGCAAGAAGATGCCGTGCCCTAATGAACCTCCTGAGGGACCTTCGAAATCTTGGGTATGGACCTCATATGATCGTACAAGCCTCGGCATTATATTTAATGTCTTGCGTTCACAGTGCTGATACAGTTTTTGACCTGCCCAAGATCGTTGTGATCGGTAGCCAATCTGGTGAGGGTCAATGTTCTTGCTATATCTATTCTACCTCGTGACGTTATCGTCCCTTCATTAGCCGGAAAGAGTTCTCTAATCGAGGCCGTCACTGGTGTAAGTTTGATATTTTGCCCATAAACTCATCGTTAAACCCTGCTTTCATCACAGATTAACGTTCCAAGGGACAGCGGGACATGCACTCGGTAAGCCTTGGTTAATGAGCTCGAGGAGAATAACTCATTGACCTCGTTCGCCAATAGATGCCCAATGGAATGTACGATGTCCAGTGCCGGGGCGTCCTGGACCTGCAATATATCTCTCCGTTACGACGGGGAAACTCGACGCTTTGGTCCCGAAATCACCAACAAGAGCGAAGTTGAGCTATGGCTGCGCAGAGCTCAAGGGGCCATCCTTAGTACTGATACGAACAAGGTACCATGGCAGTCTAAGTCAGCTGATGAGATTAGGCAGGCTATTCAGGAGGAGACAGGAATGTTGAAGTTCACAGAGAATACCATTGTTGTTGATATACAGGACCCAGGAGCCACCGACTTATCGTTCGTTGACTTGCCAGGTACGGATAAATGTAGCCCTGCTCTAAGTGGCGTCCTTTACAATGTCGTATTAGGCCTCATTCAGAACTCGGATGAACACTCCATCGAGTTAATCAGGAGCCTCGTCCGCCAACACGTCGCAGGAGAAAACACGTTGATACTTGTGACAATACCTGTCATCGGTGTGTAGAACTTTATACCGCATGTTCTCCGGCCCAGATCTAATATTTCCTTACTGTAGACGACATACAGAACCAAGGTGCAGTTGTACTTGCAAAAGAGGCGGATCCTGTCGGTCGTCGGACGATTGGTCAGTGGTCCGAAGCAGCCCTCCTATCCCTGCAAACCCATGATGTTCCTTCATCCTAGGTGTTCTCACCAAGCCCGACCTTTTGGGATCAGGCGCCTTCGGCGCGCACCACATCTGGAAGCAAACTTTGGAAAATCAGAACATTCCAAATAACCAAAACTATCTTCAGCATGGATATTACTGTGTAAGGTTACCCGACGACCGAATGCGTCAGCAAGGCTACACCGCACAGAATCTCCCCGATGCCAACTACTTCGATGTTACCGCCCCTTGGAGTCAGGTGAGAGACAGGAATAGGTTCGGCGTCGCCAATCTTGTTCGGGATGTTAGTACCTTACTCGTCCGGCTTATTGAAGCAAAGTCAGTGAAAGCCTACACTTAATCAACCCTATCCGCTGACCCTCATGCCTTTATAGCCTTGCCAACATCCGTGCTGCTGTCGAAGCAGAGTTGAAGGCTTGCATCGAACGTCTCGCCCGACTCCCTCCTCTTACTCAGGGAGATCCTATGACCAACATCATGCTTTTGATCAACGCCTTTATTAGGGACCTCGACGCGGCAAGTGTTGGTGATTCACACAAGTCCCTGGCTCAAGCCTGCAGAAGGCGTTATCATCGTTTAAGGGAAGACGTTCTTGCGACTTGCCCTCAGTTTCGACATCGAAGCGGCAACGACGGTGACGATGTTTATGACATAGCAGCCATCAGTCGATTGATACAAGAGTAAGTAAGGTGGGCTACACCTTCTGACAATCTCCTAACCGATCTCCCTCAGGTGCACTAGCTGGGAGTTACCAGGATGCATCCCTTACGACGTATACAAAGCCCTCATCAAGCGGTTCCTCCAGGGATGGGATGAGTCTGTCCAAGCCTGTTTTGAGGACATATTCGAGTTGTTCTCGTCTTTCATTGAGGATCTCTCGGATACCCACTTCTCCAGCTATCGTAATCTGAGGTCATTCGTCTTGTAGGTTCACCTTCCTCAACATTCGCCCTATTGGCTAACAAATGCGTTGCGGTAGATCCCATACTCGAGAAGAGCTTGAGAAGAGTAAAACAGCAGCGAATGCTTCTGTCCGCAAGCTCGTAGACCTCGAGGGACAGCCTTTCGTCACTCAGCGCACGGACTTCGTCGCCAAGCAAGATGAATGGATGCGCAAGTACCATAACGTTTTCTATCCCCGTGTAGAGTACTATCGGCATCGGGATGAACTACATGTCATGGCGACCGTCCGTACGTATTTCCAATTCGCATACGAAGTAAGTCCTCGTTAGTCTCGTGGAGTGCGTCTTGCTGAACTGATTACCCAACGTTGTAGAGATTCGCAGATACAGTGCTCTTGATGCAGGAGCTTGAGCTCGTCCAATCGTTACGGCCCAGGCTCGAATCGACTTTGTTCGAAAATATCATGCATGTTCGAGGCAGAGCAGGTGGTTTGGAGAGCTTGCTGGCGGAGGACCAAATGATAGAACGAGAGAGGAGAGAGCAAACGCAAAGAAGACAAAAGTTGATTGAGATAAGGAACAGATTGAATGACTTTTCTATGTCTTGATGTATACTTTCATTTACCCGTAACTTACTCTAAATTCCGCATATGTAATTGTATATCTTGAAGACAGTAACCTGTGAAGTGTAGACATGCCCTCCTTTCAAATACGTGAGTTGGGTTAAGATAAGTGATCAGCAAAAAACAAGTGCCCCCAACCAGGATTGAACTAGTGACCTTCTCATTTCCACACTTCAGTGTGTACAAGTGAGACGCGCTACCACTACGCCATAGGGGCTTACAGGGGAGCATTATGCATTACATCACGTGCCTTTTGGGGACACCTGGGAGCTGAGTGGAAACTTGGCATTTGGTGACCTCAAAGGCGTGCGAACAAGCAAAGCAAGTTGCTCATTTGCGGTAGTTACTGCGTCAAGGGTCTTGTGATGGACCCGCAACGGCTCATTACAGGGCAAGTAGTGGCGTTGCCGAAGAGTAGAGAATGGAGAGAGGATTAAGACGTTTGATAGTCGACGCAGGAACCTTTGCCATGAACATACAAACAATGGCTTGGTGCCGTGGTAGCTCGGCCACGCCGTTTCATGCAGGCCAATCCCGAACCGGGTATCATGAACTTACACTATGGATCCTCCATTCCATCACCTTCTCCTACTTTCTCTAGGTTGTGCTGAGCAAGCCTAACTCGCATGCCACAGGGGTGTTGCTCAACCCGCCGAACCCTCGGCGATGTCATAGGTTTACCTCGGATAGGATCTACCGTCCGAATCGCCATCTTCAGCTCGAACCTAGTTAATACGGTGTGTTTTGAAACATTTCAAGTTCAGTACAGGATTGCTGATCCTCCACGGTGTTTATTGTTATCTGTGTCTCCCAAGCGATGCGATTTCTCTGATTTCTCTCTCTCTCTCTCGTTGCGAACGCCTTTTTGATAACCATGTCGAAGCTGAGAAGGTCAGGGGTCAGCTGTTCTGCGTCGCCTGCAGACTATCCTTCTCCACCGAAACGACAATCGCGGTTGGTCATCTTCCCGAGTACGTCAGGGTGTTGTTGGTCTGGCAGCCGGGAGCTTCAGGTCGTCCTTTGTGTCGCCCAGTATTCGGTCCCCTTCAAGAAGGGTATGATACCCTTGAAGGTTGTGGAGCCAGACGGCCGGGAAATGAGGGACAATATGACTTGGGCTACCATCCCAGGCATCCTGGCCGATATCAGCTACTTTTCTTCGCATCTGCGTGGACTTAGTTATCACCGGTTATCTTCTCGCGTCTCCGGCTCGATATGTGGCACATTATTCGTCCCCCACCGAGACATGTTCTTACGGTCTTCTTTCCCCAATGATATCCGAGATTCTCGCCACACATGTTTGGAATCGTTCTCCAGAGACGACATGAGGCTTACAAGTAAACGTTTGTCTCGATGTTCCTCTTTCCAAAGGTTTCAGTGCTCATTTTGGCTCGCATCCCGGGCCTAGGCGATCAATTATTGACTCGAAACCCGGCTATTCACTACATTAGACAAAATCTGTCGACAAAGAGGCATTACGCAAGCATCTCGTCAAGAGGGCGTTAGAGAACGGGGTGACTTTTATTAACTGGGACGAGTTCAGTTACATGTGGCAGTCCGAATCAGGCGGAGTAATCGAGGAAGCACACAACATGTGCCTGTGGCGACAATTTGCTAGTTGTAATCGTTGGGGTATCTGCGTGATATCCACGCGAGATAGTGAGAGGTCGACCGATGATCAACCAGTGACGAGAGAACTATTAGCGTACAGCGGGGATCGGAATTTGGGTTTACTATTCTCTACGTTGCACTTTCATCCGCGTTTTGACTGCAGGACATGATAGAGATAAAAGAAATCAGGTTGGCGACAGCTGAATGGATGGAGCGATGTTCACATGACGATAAGCAAGTCTCATTCATGCTCGTCCGAGAAGACCCATCCCAATGTCGTACTGAATTAGTGACATTTCAAATCAATTCGAGGGTTGTGGCTATGCAACTCGTCTCTTTGCCCCGGATCGTAATCTGGAGGACGGGATGTTCGGTGCTAGCCCACAACATTGGAGCCAGCAGTCGGATGACGAGGGTGCCACAAAAAGGGCGAGCACGCATGGTTCAGCGCCCCCGCAGCTGGAAGGGTTGCCAGCATGCTCGGGACGTTCTTTGCAGCCAAGGATTTGGCAAGCAATGTATCCAAGTCAACCTCAAAGGATTGGATTTTCGCAGATGGCAGATATCAGCTAATCAATCGTCCTTATAGAAAGTCATTTGACATGGAGGTTGCGTGCGTGGATTACATTGGGACGACCCGACAGGCTCAATACGGACCTATCGAAAATGTCACCCCTCAAGCACCCACACCCACAAGCGTGCAAGCCAGTCGCGCTGCTCCATCTCTTCGTGGCGACCGTGAGAACCTGCTCCTGACTCCATTCATCGCACGACTTCAAAGATGAGTATAATGCTTCCGAGACATTCAATTTTAAAGACTTTCCCTATCGGCAATGACGCTTCCATTTCTCTGGATTCCCTGCTAATCAAGCTGCCATGTTCCAACGTAACACCGGTGACAGATTTCGTACGACTTCTAGAGTCGGCTCAATCCTACGAGTATCTCCGTGACTCGCGTTCAACAACCGCTCATGGGGACAGGCACGCCTTATTCTTCCAAAATTAATTTGACTATAGGTTCACGTAAACTTTGTAGATATTACGCCTCAACGAATGAGAATAATCTATTTGGCTATCGAAGCCGAGATCAAGAAATCCAAGGATGCTGAGGCTGAGGCTTCAAGAAAGCTCCAGGAGGTGCGCGAGGAGGTGGAGGTCGAAAGGAGGAAGATGGGAGAAGGAGCACAGGAGGCATCAAGTCGAGAGGAAAAGACGTGAGGAAGCAGAGGCGGAGGTGGAGAAACTCAAAGCGGGGTCGAGGAGGAAAGAAGGCAACGCGAAGAGTTCCAGCGCAGCCTCGAGAAAGAAATGGAGGGGAAAATCAGGGAATACAAAAAGGCTCTTCGAGCGCGCATTAAATTGCCACAAAGGTTCTGGGAGGATGCGGATGAGGATCAATCTTCCGAATCATCTGGGTCGGCAGAACAGTGATGAGTTTGGCACCACAAGGTCCGAATCAATCCAAGGTTGCACAGCACAACGTGTCCAAGCTTTAGTTTGGTGACCAGATGATAAATACGGAGAGGATGACTCAGGACTTCAACTGGAAAAGTGACGAATAGGGACTAGCGAACTCGGTCCGGCCATCCCTCACTTCTTAACATGCATGGAAGGACAGGATGTTCGGTGTTAGCCCACAACATTGGGGCCATCAGTCGGATGACGCGGGTGCCCCCAAAAGCGCAAGCACGCATGGTTCAGCGTCTCCGTAGTCGGAAGGGGTTGCCGGCGTGCTTGGGACGTTCTGTGCAGCTAAGGATATGGCAAGCAATGTATCCAAGTCAACCTCAAAGGATTGGATTTTCGCAGATGGCAGATATCAGCTAATCAATCGTCCTTACAGAAAGTCATCCGACATGGAGGTTGCGTGGATTGCATTGAGACGACCCGACAGGCTCAATACGGACCTATCGAAAATGTCGCCCCTCAAGCACCCATACCCACAAGCGTTCAAGACGGTAGGGCCGCCCCGAACCCTTCTTGCTGTTGGGAGAACACGATCCCGCTCCTGACTCCATGCATCCCATAACTCAAAAACGAGTATAATGCTCCGAGACATTCAATTTTAAAGACTTTCTCATCCGCAATGACGCTTCCAACTCTATAGATTCCCATACCAATCAAGCCGCCATGTTCCAATGCAACTCCAGCTGCAGGTCTCGTACGACTTTTAATGTCGGCTCAATCCTACGAGCATCTCGTGACTCGCGTTCGACTCGTGTTCAACAAGTGCTCACAGAAGCACGCCTTAGAGAAAGCAAGCATTAGTAAATCAACATTTTAACCTGATTAAGCACAGGTCTGCGATCAACCACCCCCAACTTCGAATTCCTCACCCAATGACATATCCGAATCCACCTTTCTCGACCAACTTTCCTCCGCTACATCCAACATTGACCCCTTGGCCAATGCGAAAGCGCACATTCCCCACCACGGAAGCATTCCAATCATCTGGTCATACGAGTGAACACTAACATGTCCAGCGTGACAAGATCCTCGCGTTTCGACATCGAATCAACAAGGAAGAAGTAACAATGACATGGAGAACCTGCATCTCGGTCTTGTGGAGTACCAACCGACTGGTACGCGGGCAGCCCTGTGCATTCGACAAGGGTGACTAGGCGGTATCCCGCAGCTCGGAGTTTCCGGATGTAATAAGGAATGACTTCAGTCCTCGGGCAAAACCACATCGATAAATGCCTCTTTGGAGATTGTGCACCGGGTTGATGTCCGGAACCCCTGAAACCAGTCATGTTGGTGCTTGCCGGGATTGGGAGCTATTGCACTAGTAGGATATATCATGCATAAGTCTTTTACATTGCCAAATGCCATATACGTGGGAGGATTCAGAGGCGCAGCCCATCCAGGGTATGTAAAATATATAACTACCCCCCACTTGTCCTTCTCCCTCTCATCCCCTCCCCCATGGCTAGTCAACGACAACCCCTCACGCTCGGCCGGTTACTCACAAAGGTCCCCTTCACAACAACAACAACACCCTTCCCTCGGCTAATACACCTTTCATAGCTCCTGCTCTACGGTCAACGATTCCTCGTTTACCCAGCCGGCTTCCTTCCCAAACCAAGACGTACGTCGTCTGCTTCGTTCCCTCGATACCCTATTTTTAATTTTTTGTAGTGGTGACGAAACCGTCACTCTTTGGACTTCCGTACAGAGACATCGAAATCCGGACACCCGACAACGTATTGCTACGCTGTTTCCTTACTGAACAACAACAACCGGACGCAACTATCCTGATGTTCCATGGGAACGCGAAGGACCTTAGTGCTTTAGTGCCTCGCGCGCTACCTTTTCGCCACCATTACAACGTGTTGATGGTTTCATATCGGGGGTATGGGGAGAGCGAAGGGGTGCCTTCGGAGAAAGGTGCATATTTGCTGCTTCCTTCAGTGGGTTGTTCTTACAGCATTGTGGTTAGGACTGCAGAGAGACGCGCAGGCTGCACTGGATTATGTCCTTGGTGATTCACAATTGTCAGCAGTTCCTATCGTGTGTTCAACTTTGACCGCTTTTAGTCCTGTGTTGTGTGTTGTCTTACTTTCAGCCACAACCCCCCTAGATCGTGTATGGCCTCTCGCTCGGCGGCGCGGTTGCAATCGACCTAACGAGCAAAAACCCTCACAAGGTTCCTACCCCCCTTCTCCAAATACGTTTCGCTCCTGACTGACAGACACGCTTTCTACAGATCAAAGCACTCATTATTGAAAATACATTCACATCCATCCCCGACATCGTCCGTGCCTCGCCTATCATCAGCCGCCTCTCCTTTGCGTGCACGCAACGCTGGAACTCTGCTTCCAAAATCTCCAAAATCCCTCCTTCTGTCCCGATCCTATTTTGCAGTGGGAGGGATGATACAGTCGTTCCGCCGGCCCATATGGATAATTTGTGGAAGATTGCACAGGCGAGGGGGAGGGGTGTGAACAGGAGTGGCGGTTTGGGCGGAGGGATCATTAGGTTGGTAGGGTGGTTGCGGGCGAGTGGGAGTGGTACGTTGAGGGCGGCTGGAGAGGAGGGAGAGGAGGGAGAGGAGGGAAGGGACGTGTGGGTTCCTCCCCAAGAAGATGTGTTTGCTTCGTTTCCTGGTGTGGGGCACTGTGAGTCTTTTTTGTTAATTGACCTTCTCCCTCTCCAGTTAACGACATTTTTGGTAGCTAACACCAATAGACATATAGAGTATGAGACCGAGGTTAGACGGTTCCTTGATAAGGTTGTATCCTTGTGAACATGATTAAGTCATGAGACGACAAGATGAGACTGGCTTTCATCTGCATCTTTTGTATTTCTTGATGATGCTAACGATGATTGACTGGGTGTGTGAGCCTATGCAGTGTGATTACTTTTAGAAACCCCTAGTGTGGCTGCATGCATAAGTGTTAATTTTGTACACTGGGCCGTTGATGAATGATCAGGGCTTCTTGCATGCACCAAGGATGCACTCCGGTTCACAATTTAATTAGCTTGAGGGTCGACTAAATAGGGTCATTGTCCAATATTTTGTGATATTGTCCTGGTGACAACTGCATGTCAAAATAGAAGACTGAATGCCTTATGGTAGACCCATTGACGACTCAGAGACTTTTCGTCCTCTGGTGCTGCTGTGTTCAGGGTCCATTGACTGACGCTTCGCAGCCGCCATGGCAGAAATAATGAACACAATGGAGGACATTCGGAAGGATGATATATTGTCACTGTGTAGCTTACCATGAGCACTCACTTACAGGACGCATTCTCTCCATTGCAGCAACCTGGATCGTAAAGCCTGGCACACGGCATCTTGATTCTTTATATCATAATGCTGCACCTCTCGTCACAACTTTAGGGTAAGGGTTTGTTAGAACTCAATATTCAGACAATACCAGTGTATACTGATCAATGTTGAATGAATTGAGACTCTTATACTGATTTATACACACGTTAATAATAGTAGTGTGATTTGTATTGCCTCGAATCAATGCTTGTGTCAAGTCTCCTTGACATAGTAGGAATTAGGGTTTGTTTGTACATAATATATCAGTCCCAGCAGTGGGCGTGAAACTTGGTGTCCACTAATATACTTTGCACTTAAACAAGTGCATTTCGTCACTTCCTTCAACAGGGTTTGGGATCGGCATGTTCATCTCATTATGTACCCAAACTGTGGACAGACGCCAGGAGAGGCATGAGGCAGCGTGCTGGTAGGACTACGGATTCCACCTCCTTGACCACTATCATCGCTCAATATCGAGCCATTCTCCCCAGCGTTTGGTCATGGAACCTTTGAGAGAAAACCAGCATTATATGCCTCGCTTCATCCTTCGCGGATATCAAGAGTCAACTGTGCCTGTAGCGTTTCCGTGAGGCCACTTTTGCCTATCAGCCTGCTGGAGACTGACACTCATCATTGACACTCTCCGTGTGGTAGACCTACGCCCTCGAATAAGAAGCATACTGTGCAGGGCACGGGGACGGGAACAACTCATTGCTATGACCTCTCGACCAGAGAATACAGCCCAAATACCTTAGTGTCCCGGTATCAAGGATTCGCGAAGCCGCCCGGAGACACCAAAAGCGCTGAGACTATCCCCTACATCGACATTAAGTTTGCGAAACTCGAGAGAGAGGCTGCGAGGATCCTCAAACTTGTAAAAGTCCACGCTGATAACGGAAAATTGACAGTCGATCTTCTTCGGAAAGATTTATACATCCTCTTCAAGTTCTTGTTTCTGTTGCAACTTAGAGCCAACAAGATATACAACACCTACTTCCAAGAAGACCATCCCAACAGCGTTCTTCTGCGAGACCGGATCCAAAGGCAGAAAAAAACGCTCCACAATCTACCCACTGACACATATCTCTGGTTAAATGGCCTCAACTACTATTTGGATACACCTACCCACCAAATCTTGGAGGATGCAGATCCAGGAACGTTCTCCGAAACCGCCTCTGTAGTCGCTGACCCCAACCGAGGGGCAGACCCCGAAACCGATGTCAAGTGCTGGCATGCCCAAACATACGAAGCCTTCCACAACTGGTACTACCTGTCCATTTGCGAAGCCGCTATCGACAGCGAGTTTCTCCTTGGAGACAATTCCCTCGGGATATGGGAGGGCACTATCGGGGCTGCTGGTGGACAAGTTCATCGCCTCTACATTATTAGTCCTCGGATCGCTATCATCCTCAGGCTGAACATCACAAGAGACCCGATGTTCAGCACGATGATGGTCGACAGTATCCTAAACGACATCCCCTTCGAACCACCTACCACGCGACACACAACCCCCGTCCGTACAGGACTCTACCATTTCGCCTACTCCCCTGATGACTCTTTTACGTTCAAGATCCACCACCTGACCACATTCCAGACCCATAAAATCAACGAGATCGTGTTGGAGAACTTTCACGAAGATGGAACGCTCATTTTTGCATCCGAGGACAGAATGTTCTCGACGCTGGCGTTGTATGATAGCCCACATAGTTCGTTCGTGAAGCCTCGCAGAGAGGACCTGAGGAGGTTGAAGGACGTCTTGTCACAGCGCATCCAATTTCGAGCAAATGCAACACGACATTCAAAGGAACGTCACAATCCTCCAACCAGCACCCCGGCTGTCCCTCAATGTGGGTCGGATAATAAAGGATCAAACGCTGTGGGTGACAAAGATCCTAGCGCCCAACAAGACGCTCATCGCTCTACCGCAACGCCTATTGCCCAGGGCAGTTCTGCACCCGAAGCCATACTAACAGAACCTCTCCCTGATGTTGAAAGCCAACCACGTGGCGGAACTTCCACATCAAATGCCAGTACCACTCGACCTGATCCTCATACTCTCCTTCCAGAAACGCCCGCCGACCGAGAATTTCTCCGGGTCTTGACTCAAGCGATGAACGAGAACGACGAGGGTGGGTCGTTTGCTCTTCGGTGCCTGAAGGTCTGGAAGGCAGCCACAGCGCAAAAAGACATCAATCACCCATTCGCGCTGAAAACTCGCTGCCTTTTATCCGAAGCCATCGAACGTTGCACGAACCACCCCCTAGGCCCATGGTTCCCTCGATACACGACAAACGAAACAAAGCCTCGACGTTATTCTATCACGCAAGGAATATGGCGCCCTTTTCTCACTTGCGAGTCTAGTGATCGGGATAGAATACGGCATCACTCTGCCAACTTCCGAATCCGAACCCGAGGAAAAGAAAATCCTTACCGGTGCTGTTTTGTGTGGGTTCATGGAATGGTATAGCAATCAATTCTGCTTCTGGTTTCTTTTCCAATGCATCATCCACCCGATATCTCAACTTCCAATGTCAGTCTCGTGCATGTACGCATCGATTTTCGGGAAACTTGGAAACAACATGCGATTCACGAGCATGGCTCGAGCATCCCTATACCATTTCCTCCAATTCCTCTGGTGTACTTGGAGGCTGACCCATAACGCCAATCAAGTAGTCACTCTCATTCTGACATGTACCTCTCTACCTTTTATAGGACGAGGGATTTCGTCCTTGTGCTTCTCCTTTTCCAGTTTTTTGACTGGAGTCCGGAAGATCGGTTTCCGTATGAAACGTGGGTGGCCGTTATAGGCGCGGTCCTATCTCTCATAGAGGGGATACAGGAACTTGTCAAGTGGAAACGGCAATCACAGGTGTCGAGACTCATGGCACTTCATGCGATTTCAAGGCCCGGGACCTGAAGGACCTGAGTCCCCTTCATATCGGATGTTATAGGATCATTTACGCCGTATTATAACTTTAGCAATTTCATACAAGCTCCATATCACCCCGACCAGTTATCCGAATGCTTCTTGAGTGATCCCTGAACTGTTCAAGTTGGTCCCTTATAGCCGCACATTCAGGGTTCGCGGCAAGAATGGTATACGCCTCTGGGAGTACTTGTTCCAGTTGCTACGAAGTGCAGAACGTGACATGGGTTAGCGACACGATGTCCACTAAACGTCCAGAAGAAACAAACCTTGGCGCGACGTTCGGATGAAGGGTGGGTCTGGAGGAAGTCAAGATTGATTTTAGGTCCAATCTTGGATTCAATCTGTCCCAACCGCTCAAACATTCTTTCAAAAAAAAAAAGTGAGTACAGAACCGTGTACTGTAAGGTTTGAGCATCCGCACCGTGGTGCCGCCGCGGGGTCGTAACATGCGCGTGCCATGAGACGAAGGCCAATAACGTCAGCTATGTAGGTCGCGTTAGTATGCGTTGGGTGAAGGAAGTAGAAAAGGCGGCACCTTCGAGCTCCTGCGTACGCGAATTTGGAAGTTCGAGGGCGAGAGTCTGGAGGAAGCTAGAGAAGCCCCAGTCTATGCCGAGGATCTGCATGGCGACTATCAAAGCTAAGGCCACCGTTTTTGAGGATAGGCGTTCGGCAAAATGTCGTGCGACTACGTGGCCGATTTCTGAGAATGTATGATCAGCGTGCGAGAGGAATGATTTGAATGGATCAGGTACCGTGTGATAGGACTGCGGCGAGACCTTGTTCATCCTGGCAGACCGGGAGAAGCCCAGTGAACACGATGATCACGCCTTAACGCGGGTTAGGACATTGACATATAACGGAGTGGATCGATCTAAATGCTCACCGGGACTAGCCATAGCGTTGATAACCCTTTTATCATGGACGACGATGACATCCCATTCTTTTTCGGAACTATATGTATGTCGTGCGGACGCGCCATAGTCATCTGCTGGTGTCCAAAATTCGTCGTCGAAAACAGTCCGAGACGTGAGGAACGGCATCGACGAAGCTTCTCCGCGAATATGACCGAGGTTGGAGTATTTGAGAATACGAGACGCCACTTTACGGACGTGAAGTGACAAGGGGTGATTAGGTGGGAGGATTTGACCGGCAAATTCATGCCTCAGTTGTCTACCTACAGTCTCGCCAAGCTAGCGGGCATGTCAGCGTTTTGTACGGGGTAATGAAGTTACCCACCTCTGCTTCGGCCTCAGTGCTTGTATTCATGAATCGCCATCGGCCTGTTTCCGGCACCTGCTCTAGACTTTTGCGTGAATTGATAGGAGCCTCCACTTTGGAAATACAGGCAACACACTGTGCAACATAGTAACCGCCTCCGAGGACAAGAATACCTACGCCAAACTTGACTGGCGGGTCCCATCGTCTCCAATCTAATGGACCCTTCGGCGAGTAGCGTCCACCATCACCATTGGGAGGATCAGAAAAACGAATGTATCGATTCTGGGGCTTTGGTATCGTTGTCCGTAGGGCCCTAGTAAGAATGGGCTGCAATGTCCTGGACCTAGGATATTGTGTTGAGAACCTTATAGACGTAGAGGCGGTAAACAACTTTCTAAGCATAGACGTGGGTTGGGAGACGTTGGGTAAGGTCAAAGTATCAAAGATCTAAGTACAACCTGAGAATGTAGTTGCGCCGAGCTTCGGCAGGATGACGTAGTGTTTGACTCGACCCTCAGAGACAAACTTTAATTGTGAGAGCGCTGGACATCCTAGCTGATACCCTTGACTCCGCATTCCAGGTCAAACTTGGTCACTGACATAGAAGAATAATATGCAGATATAATGCCTTTAAACCCCCTCAAGTTGGCCATCATCGGCGGCGGTCCGTCTGCATTCTACGTAGCTTCTCGGATTCTCTCACTGGTTCCGAATGCCAGTACTTCTCCACCCGTCCGAGTTCACCTTTTCGACAGACTCTGGGCACCTCACGGCCTCGTTCGTTATGGTGTAGCGCCAGATCATCCCGAAGTCAAGGTGCATGGCTATTAGTATCCTGCGAAATACACCATCTGAACCCGGTCTTCATTCGTTCATGCAGAACTGCACCCACAAGTTCGACGCAACCGCATCTGATCCTCGTTTCCGTTTCTTCGGAAACATAAATGTCGGAGACGCCATAACCCCAATCTCACATACGCAACAGCTCTCCCTCAACTCAATATTCAAGAACTACTCGCACGTCCTCTTCGCCACAGGCTGCACCCTCCCGACTCTCCATTCAGCATTACCTCCCTCACAACATTGCATCCCAGCTCTGTCTATTGTACACTGGTATACCCAACACCCGAATCAACCACCACCACCAGCACTAGATAAATTATCCCATATATCCCTAATCGGAAACGGAAATGTATCTCTCGACGTCGCGCGCATGCTCCTCACTCCCGTATCGACCCTCGCGCAATACGATGTCCCAGAACCTGTCCTAGACGTTCTCTCCCGCTCAAGCATCAAACACGTATCCATAATAGGTAGACGTGGACCCCTCGAAGCCGCTTTCACGATGAAAGAACTACGGGAACTGATGAACCTCCCCGACGCATCGATGGTCCCCATCGACCCTTCCATCCTCAAACCCTCTCCCGACCTCTCACTCACTCGCCAACAATCCCGCACCCTCCAACTCCTCAGCAAAGGCTCCAAAAACTCCTTTGGCAGCACAACAAAAACATGGTCCCTCGATTTCTACCGATCCCCAACAGGACTCGCAGTCCCCCCTACCCAAACCTCCACCCCCCAACTGTCCCTCGCACATACCATCGTAGACCCCAAAACGCAACGGGCAGTATCTACAGGCGAGACTTCCACAATCTCCACCTCACTCGTCGTTACCTCACTTGGATTCCACGGTGAACCCACTTCTTCTTTTTACGACCCCGGCCTGGGACATCTCCGTACACTCGGCGCAAGGATTATCACAAATGAAGGTCACGCGCTCAGGAACGTATACGCGTCTGGTTGGGCTGCTACGGGTGCCAAGGGCGTATTGGCATCTACGATGATCAATGCGTATGCTGCGGCCGATACGGTCCTTGGCGATGTCTTACCTGATCGAGAGCCAGAAGAACCGAAAGCACTCGTTGAAGACGTTGTGTTGAATCCTGATCCTGATTTGGATGCTATACCGGAGGAGGTTGAGGAGGGGATTAAGAATGGGTCGGTGATGCAGTATGAGGATTGGAAGAAGGTTGATGAGGAGGAGATTAGGCGCGGTCAGGTGGTTGGGAAGGAGAGGGAGAGGATGAATTGGGAGGAGGCGAGGAAGTTTTTGGAGACTGTCAAAGCTTGAGATGACCCGTCCTCGAGCGGTGGCATCTAGGAGGTGACTGTAGAGTATTCCGGTAATACCCTTGTGGCGCCTTCGTGATTCCGAAGAGGTTATTGTGGCATGGCTTGTTCAATGTTTAACACGAGACTCCATAATAATTGAGAGTACTCACGACTCGCCATTCAACACGTAGTAACCACTCTTCAGGTGTTTCTTAATAGCCGCCGACCCACCTGGTTACTCGGCACGTTCTTCAAGTTGAACAATTGGATCTCCCTTTGTGCGTGTCTTGACCTTCCGGCTGTTGATACTCGCTATCATCCCGGCTTGTGTTCTTTGGGTGTACACCACAAAGGCATTTACTCTAATGACGTCCTCGTATTTGAACATAAAGTGAACTTAGCCACCAAGTTGCCGTTCTTCCCATTCCTAGTCTTATCTCATCACATCTTCAGGTACGTTGGTTCTTCCCCACAACACCTAACCTAACAATTAAGAAACAGCAAAGTACTAAGAAAATATTGGTTGAACTTATATGGGCTTGTCCTTCTCTCATCTGATATCATCGTAGATAATGCCAAGCAGTACAGCCTCCTCATCGATGACTCACTGGGCTAATGCGCAGGCCTGTACTATGTTGTCACTATACTCTTGTTTGCGATCGGGCAAGCTCAGGTTTACGCGATCTTTTGGGGGCTTTTTTGTATCAGTCCTGATTATGGTGTCATGTCTCTTCTCATTGTTTGTCGCCTTTGTTTGGGATCTGGCCTTGGCTGGGGGAAGAAACCTTGTGCGCCTCTCCCATATCCTGGGGGATGTTACGGTTGCTCAAAACAAGGTTTCCTGGGATGGATTAAGGATGTTTTTTGGTTGATTCATATTCAGAAAGCGATACGTGTGTGTGTGTGTGTGGCTATGTCACCTTCAGAAGTGACAATAAGTTACAATCTCACATTGGCACATATCAGAGAAAACAGTGGTCAGGGTCGCTCGAGGAGTTTCTGGAGGAGGGATCATTGCTGGTTTTGGGTGGCTTTGCTTTGATGTGGTTATTCTTTGACCCCTCCAACATCCAACTTTGCGACCCGAAGAATATCTCACAACTGATTTCGATGGCTTAACTACTATAAATTTAAATTTCCCACAAGGAGGGATCAAAGTGTATGTAGTAGGTCAAGACCTCTGTCTCCAGGGATATAAGCCTTTATTTGTATCAGGGGAACCCATGCTGAGTATCCTGTACAGGATATGCTGTCTGCTATCCGTGTCTGGGCAAATAACGAAACGGAATGTAAGTAAGGCAGAGTGAACTCAATGTTCAGCTTCACCAGATATTCACTTTCATGAATCTTACTGCCTTAGTGATCAAATGTACTCCGGGTGAAGGTGTAACCTATGCACGGTTTAATTGCGGAGGGTAACTCATACGCTCACCTGCCTAAGCTTTGTCCTCGCAGTTGCATGGCTAAGTGTGTCCTTGTCGGGGTATTGACGGATACATTGAGCAGCAAACGCGCTAGCGCCGTTTACGCCTAGTCACCACGAAGCTCGTAGCGTTTTTAGGACCGTAACGGGACGAGGATAACAGAACAAAGCGACACCAGGTGCGAACCAGCTTGCGAATCCCGTACGTTTCTAATATCAAGGTGCAATGAAACCGGAGACACTTCCTTATTCTTGGCGGAAGCTTCCGGGTGTGACTGGAAGATATGGCTCGCTTGATCGGTGATACGGGTCCGAAGACGACAGGCATTGTAGGGAACCTATGGCATGAATATTGGCGGTTTGAACAGAGGAGGATCGTAGGCGACCGAGAAGGGGTGCGGCGTGGGGGCCACAAACCAAACCTGGGAACAGCAAGCGGAAGACAGTTAGAGTTCATGCTGGGCATGCTCAGGATCAGTGGGTATTATGTGATTTTTTCATTGAAGGAGAAGATTACACCAAATGGATACACTCTAGCGATGAACAGACCTCTGTGCTAACTCCCAAGCTTTTAGGCGGCCCAAACCTTAGCGATCAGTTCAGTAAGGCCTGAAAAAGTGTCGAATATCAGAGAATTGTTACATAAACAGAATAGCTTAGGCGTACCAATGTCGTTGGTGTTGAACTGGTAGACACCAACGAGAGTAGCAACGGTAGCAGCGCGCAGCGTCCATGTACAAACCTTGCCGAGAATAGGGAATTTACGAGGGTGGAGATAATCTACAAGCATGGAATCGAACTGAGGGCAAATCCGCGTTCAGTTCCAGAGTGGCAAGGGCGGGGCTGGATGCGGACTTACGCCAATGTGCGAATGAATGACCAGGCTGACACCAAGAAGGCCATCGAGGATTGGGTGAGCGCTACCGCTGGTCACAAACGCGGCGACGGTGAGAGGGACGAGGCCAGCAGAGAGCAGACGCTCAAAAGCCCAGTGATAGGAGCCATGTATGCGTGAGGGTGGAGGGAATGATGTGGGATCGTTCACAGTGCCCTTGTAGATGGCTGCATGCGCGGTTCAGTACGTGAAGGTGACCGGGACGAAGCTCAGCTACTCACGTCCTCCTGGAACATACTTGAACTCGGAGGCGTCGCTGGCATAGCGAGCTGCACGAGATCAATGTATTAGTTGGATATTTCACAAGATCATGGAGAGATTAACACACCCTGGAGAGCTGGTCTGAGAGCTACACGACGAGCAAGGGCCCTGGGGAGGTTTGCGCGAAGGATAAGGCTCGAGGACATCGTCTTTGGCAGCGAGGAGAGTGAAATCGGAGGCAGAGACAGAATAAAGCCAAGACGGGCTCGGAGCAGGGCACAGTCTCCGTCCGCCAATCACGAGCCTTACTACCTGGCTTGCCGGTCGTCCCCGCATTCCGGGTTCGGGTTCAAGATCACGTGGAGCAAAATGATATCATCATTGTCTTTATTTCAGATTCTCCACAACGCCTCAGGCCCTCATTCCTACCAACCATGAGCTTCACCAGGAGAAAGTCTCAATCACCATCATCTACAACGCACAACCTGCCCCCACCGCGCGAGAAGCGGGGGCTACGCCCAGTAACTCCACCTCTCTCAAAAGCGCGTCTGAACCGCTTCATCTACGCCCTCATAACCTTAACAGCACTTCTCGGGATGTACTACTCTTATCGACTCATGCATACCAAGACACAGGTTGGCGGCTGGTGGAATTTGATACTTGGTCGAAAACTGCCTACACCGCAAATACCTGTTACGCATGAATCAACCCATGTAAACTCTGTCGAAGACAAAATCAACGATCTCGCCAAAGCCCTCGGGATCCCGTCTAGGGATCTCGCTTCTGCCATCGCGGTAGCTGTGAGGAACTACGTACCTCCTGCAAGCTTATCCTCTATTGCAGCTCAAGAAACTGGTCCCGCCGTCCAAGCGTTGCTCAAGGAGCCGCCCAATCACAGTGCATCTCAGACCTCCGCTGCGGAGTCTGCACCTTCTACAGGCATACTCGGTGAGGTGATCGGAGGCTTTGTTGGGATGGACGAGCCTTAGATCAGTTTATGGTATGTTCCTTCCCTCATTTCACGTCGGAGGTCAAATGGACTATTGATGTTACTCCTCTAGAAAGGTATTCCTTTCTGCAGCCCTTCCGGACGATATAGACGTTTGTATATTAGTGCCCCTTCCTCTGCACATTGAACTCTGTTTGTGATGCGAAGCATCGGTTTCTGGGTGCAGTAATATCGATTGGACGTCTCTTGGTTTACTGTTTAATTCGTTGAACCTCCGACATCGTCATGACTGATGGATTTCGTTTCTCTCAAATTCTTCTACCGTGTGCACTCTTATTTCCGGTTGGGAGTAGTCCTGGTAACTTTAATCGCGGTATTACAGGCTTAAAGTTTAAGTCTTCGGCTTCGTCGTAGGACATTAACGTCCAATTAGCCTCGAGCGCATAAGGAACTTCGAAAGGTACCCAGAAACTCTACGTAATCCTTCTTCCACGCCTCTCTTCTTACCCTATTCATACTTCCGGTCGCAACGTCTTGAGTATTCGACACGCAGCCCTACTTACCTTTGCCTGTGATCCGTCTGTAGTTACTTATATCCTGATGACTCTGAATATTCTCCTGGTCGCATGCATACCTGCTGGTCCTGGATAGTGCCCCTTGCTCCTCGCCTCCCCCCTTGTTGGATTTTTGCGCAGCCCGCTGATCAGTACACGTTCGTTGCGCAGATGGATTGGAACATCCCTCCGGGTCTTGGCCCTTTGGAGCTTCCTTTGGACTTTTGCCGGGGCGGTGTTGACCAACGAGGAGCGGATGGCTCTACGTGCCATTTTTACGGTATACTGGTCCCTCGGCTCCCTCACTCTTTCGGCACTCGCTACCATTGCTCCAGCCGGATGAGCTTTCCAATGGCACACGAGCGACGTGTCCGGAAGATTCAGCTTCGTGGCCGCAGACCTTTCTATACGGTTCTTCACCGCAGGCAGGCATCGTTAGTCCATTCCGTCGCACCGCCTCATTATGTTGCTCGGACTGCATAGACCCTATTCTTGGAATGTTTCCAGCCATCTGCTTGATTATCCTACATACTACAGAATTATCCATTCGTCCCTGCCCGTCTGATTGGGAGCGTCCATACATGAGCACGTCATCCACCACGGTTTCTGCAGCCCACATCAAGCTTGTCCTTGATTCCCCATGTCCATGCCTGGCATGGATTCGATCATTAGATCAGTCTCCATAATCTCAGATGGACGTAATCACCGGCACTAAGAGGATCATCCGGTATTCAATATCTTATTCTCTACTGGTCCACCATAGCTCAATCCATTTTCAAGACTAGAACTAACTGGTCATCGACATAGTGGGGGTGGATTGAGCAAGGATGATTAGCTACAAGGGAAAGTCTTGAAAGGGGATATTAAGGAAGATGCTCGGTGTATGCTTTTGTCGGGTTGATGATTTTTGTCCTTTGTCTTGTTGCTCCAGTTCCTGTCTCAAAAAGATTGGATAATGATAGAACTCACAGTCGTTGGTGCAAGAATTGCGGGGTGGCAAGTGCTCATCAGACCGCTGGGTACATTCATCCAAAGAATGTAGCAGCAACACCAGCTATAGTCAATATTCATGGATCTGTGTAAGTGTTCTAATCCATACACGTTCCGACAACCGGGGAGGAGGGTGCTAGCCCCAAAGTGATCGGATGTATCTTGAATGTTTGAACTGATGTGTAGTATGTAAATGCAGGTCACATTGTGCAATCGTCATGTGCAGTACTCTACGTAACGTCTGGACTACCATTCAATCAAGCGTAGATGGCCGGGGTTCCAAACTTCTCTCCTAACTAGTCATTTTTTGTTAAATTTTGCATAGATATCACGGATTCTTGCAATCCGAATTCGCTACGGTGTCAGCGGTGCAAGAACAACTCAAGATCGACTCATGATGCGTGTTGGATTGCCACACGGAACCGATACTTCCAGGGTCACATATTTTGGTTATCTAACCGCTCCCGGAACTCTGCTTTGGACCAAACCACCTCTCGAGGATTAACTCCATGACAGAGCGCTCAACCCAATTTTCTCTCTTTCGGGATCGTGTTGCTCAACAGCTCATATCGCGTCAAAAGGCTGATGTGGCCGACGCATCTGAACTTGACGACTTTGTGGATTATCTCGCCGAGGAATCCTGGTCCGTCCTCCCTCCGGTGCTCCAGGAAGCCACATATCAATCTCGTACCGAAGTCCCAGAGGTAGACGAAGTGGACTTGGAGTCAATCACATCACCCATGTTCACCGATACACTGGTGTCGTATGGGATTGTTGGCGACGCTGATGACGCAATTAAGCTCCTGCGAAAGGTTGTGGAGCAGTATCGTGCCGAGACGTGTGCCCCACCGCCGGTGTGGTCGAGCACCAGGACGACGGGGTGCGAGATTTGTGAGAGGCAGATGCCGCTGACGTATCATCATTTGATACCGAGGAGTACGCATGATAAGGTATTGAAGAAGGGGTGGCATGATGAAAGTATGTTGAGCTCTGTTGCTTGGTTATGCAGGTGCGCGAGTGATTTTGGTTTTGTGACTGGAGATAATGTGGAGGTGCTGATGGGGGAATAGACATTGCCATTCAATGGTTCATCATGTTGAACCGAATGAGGTTCTCGCGAAGGAATTTTATACAGTAGAGCTGCTGTTACAGAGAGAAGACATTCAGAAGTGGCAGAAGTATGCGTCGAAACAGCGATGGGGGCCACGTCCAGAGAAAATCCATAAGGCTCCGATATGAAGGATAGTCGTTTTACTGTTTAGTTTTTTATTCTAAGGCAATTGGGATGTAGTGTTATTGCTGCGAGTAGGTATGACCACCATTACCCCTGTTTCCCACGCAGACTGGAATAGGTGCTCCGGGATGTCCGGACTGTCAGGCACACCAATATCTCTGATCCCCCCTCATCGTCCTCAACGACGACCAAGCGACAGCTAGCCGCCGCTCAATGCCATCTTGACTCATGGCACAACCAAAGCGGCGAGTCTCATACGTTATCCCTCCCCCAACTGACTCCGTGCCGCGCCTTCAACTTCCGCCATGTGGGACATCACGGCTAGGCAATATCGGCCCACTTCTCACCCCAGTTGTTGGTCAGAATGACTCATCAGAAGCCTCTGTACCTCAATCTTCGCGGCGTCCCCGTCATAGGCTCGGTGTGGCGTCATTGGCACTTGACGCTTCGACGCAGTTAGTAGGTAAATCATGTCCAGAGGGTATCCTCTACACTGGGGGAAGGGATGGGCTTATCATCTCATGGGACTTGGGTATTCCGACCAAGAGACGTAACCCCAACCAGAGAAACGTCGCGTCTGGGAGGTGGGAAGTTCTGACTGGCTGGGCAGACGATGCAATTGAGGAGGAGGGCGAAGATGAGGATCAAATGCGGAGTGATGGAGATATCCTTGGCGAAGTCAGCTATCGCCGCCAAAGAATGCCTCACAGGTCCGGAGAGCTGCCGTATGAGCAGCAGTGGGAGACGGATATCTCTGCATTTAAGCCTGGCACGGTGTGCTATCCGTCTCTCATACTTTCTGCAAGGTTCTAACTGCCCCGTGTCCAACAGCGTAGCCACTTCCGACAGTGTGCTGAAGCACATTCTGACTGGATCAATGATATCGTCCTGTGCAACTACAATCAGACGATTGTATCCGCTTCCTCCGATGGGACCGTAAAGGCCTGGAATCCTCACTCCCCAACCAACTCTGATCCAACTCAAATAGGCTCTCACAGCGACTACGTGCGTTGTCTCACGTACTGGTGCGACTTTCTTTCCCTATCATATATTGCCGGGTTTAATGTATTCATAGTCGCGAGCAGAAGTGGGTCGCGTCTGGATCGTTCGATCGTACCATCAAGCTTTGGGACCTCAACATCTCGTCCGCAAAGCAACCGCTCGTTACCCTCAACCCGCCAGACGCCTCCGCACCGAAATCATCTGTATATGCGCTTGCCTGTGATCCCTTTGGTCGAACCATTGCCTCTGGATCACCGGAACGTGTTGTCAGATTGTGGGATCCGCGGTCTGGGAAGCGGACAGGTATGTTGCTTCCCCTCTCCTTGTTTTCTTGGAACTTTGATTAAATTGCCAATGTAGGCAAGTTGGTTGGTCATACGGATAACATTAGAGCTATCTTGATTTCGGAAGATGCGAGATATGTATGTTCCTGGATGCCCTTCTTGCTTACAATCATTGACGGGCTTCTCTGTAGCTGTTGACGGGTTCAGCTGATGGTGTGTCCCGTTCGCGTGCCAATGTTTGGAATACGGAAACTCACCCGCCGTGCAGCCTCTATCAAACTCTGGTCGCTATCCTCGCAACGATGCTTACATACATTCACACATCACACGGATTCCGTTTGGTCCTTATTCTCAACGCACCCATCGTTCGAGATCTTTTATTCCGGGGATCGTTCAGGACTCGTATGTCGTGTGGATGTGGAAGAATGTTCAGACGTGTCCGAAGGCGAATGTATAGTCCTTTGCCAAGACTCACCTGAGCAACGACGGTCGGCGTCGGAAGGCGTCAACAAAATTGTAGTCATGGACGACAACCTGTTGTGGACAGCATCGAGCACCTCAAGTGTTAGGCGATGGCATATACCCCAACGGCGCGCTACCCGACCACCCCCGCCCCTTCTCACCGATCTTGACGGCGAGCGTATCCCCTTCACCGAATCACCCACTATCCGAAAACGCATAAACAGTAATGAATCCCCATATGAATTGGCTCTTCGATCCAGTCCAACGCACCACAGTCCGAGAGCATCGTTCGCACCTTCAACAACGTCGTTATCCTCTGACCATATTCCACACCACCACAATATTGAACAAGGCGATAAACTGTGTGGGATCCCCATGGATAGCCTTGTGAGACTCGTATCGCCTAATGACCCCTTTTCGTCATTTCATCCATCCAGGTCGAGAGACCCGGAAGTCGCAACTTTGTATTCTGCGGCATCCATCATGTCTGTCCCACGCATGAGCACATCCACGACACGGTCTCCAGCACAAACATTTTTCTCCCAACCGCATCAACCATCTCACCACCCAACACTTCAACCATCTGCTTCGATTCCAGGCCCGTTGCACGCTTCGCGTACAGAAGATACATTCACGATCCCAAGCACCGCCCGTGCCAATTATGAAGAACGTGAATTGGCAGCGGACGCGATACCGCTCGTGTCTGAGCCCGATTATGTGATTTCGGGTGACCATGGGCTTGTGCGGAGCGTGATTTTGAATGATAGAATGCATGTATTGACTGTGGATACGTCGGGTGAGGTGGCGGTGTGGGATATTGTGAGAGGTGTTTGTAAAGGAAAGTTCGCGAGGGAAGAAGTGTATGCTGCGAGTCATGGTGGGAGTGTTAATGGGAATGCTGGGAGTGGTAGTCGTCATCGCGGTCATGGACGTACGAGTGGAGGTGGAGGTGAGGGGGGTGGTGCGGGTGAAGAGAAGGAGAGGAGTCCGAGGGAGGCACTGGAGGTTGTGAGAGAGAGGATTGAGGGCGAAGCGGTGATTCAGTCATGGTGTAGCACAGACACTAAGGCCGGTGTGTTGGCTGTGCACGTGAGCGAACGCTGTTTTGAGGCTGAGGTGTATGCGGATGAGGTTGGGTTTGTGGGGGATAGACATTTTAATGAGGAATCGAAATGTGAGCTCTTTCCTTTGATTTTTTTTTGCAGCGGTTTGATGGGCGTGTGATGGTGTAGTGAATATTGGGAAATGGGTTCTTAGGAACCTGTTTATCGGGTTTATACGCGAAGAACAACGGAGAAGGCCGAACTCGAATGTGAGCGATGGGGATGGGATGTTGGCGCCGAGCATTGGTCGCATTTCTGCTCCTCGTACCTCAACTGAGAGCATGCGATACGGTGCTAGCAGTAGTAGCACACGCGCATCCTCATCACCTGAATCTGCAAGAAAATCGTCCCACAGAGTCTCGGGCAGTCATATCGTCGTACACTCATCCAAGATGATACCTGCCATACCTCCAAACGTGTCGCCGTCGGACATCCGTTCCTCGCCACTCCTTGCACCACTCATTCCGCTGAACACGAAAGATGGGCAACCTGGGTTGGCCGGGTTACCTCAATCGCCCGGAGTTGGAATTGTAACGGAAGGTGGAGGTGGGAATGGAGGTGGAAGTGATGTATTGGCCGCATTGCCGAGTTTCCATAAGCAGAAATCTACGGATGGGGGTGGTACGCCAAGTGGTACTCATGGTGATTATTTCACACCGAGAATAAGGCAGGCATCGTTACAAGGACAGGCCAGTGCCGAGGAAGCTTCTGGTGCCGTTTCTGCTACTACCACAGCAAATATGGGTGTGGCAAGTGCCTCTGCTACGACGACCGGAAAGCCAGAGCCTCAGGGAGCCTCGTTGACGACGAGTGGGCTGATGGGTCGATTGAGAAACTTCGGGAGGCTTCCGAATAAGAGGCCGACTAGCGATGGGGCAGCAAATTCGCCTGTATTAGGGAACGTCACTCCTACTGTCGTTGAGAGTGCCGCAGTTGAGGTGGGCGCCGTTCCGTTTAGTTACGGAGTTACAACTCCATGCTGATGATATACCTGATAGGTTACTAGGCAGACTCTCGAGATCACAAAATCCCCAGCCCAGGCACTTCTTTCTGGACCGCTCTCGCCGCCTTCAACCGTTGACGCGCCACTACACCATATGCCCTCAAACACGACACTCCTCATCTCCGAAGAAGTCTCGCCGAGTTATACAGTCGTTTGGAGGGGGAACGCGGGGACGACTCATTGTGATGTGCAGGCGCTGGAGGAGGCGATGCCGATGTGGTTGATGGAGTATTTATTGCTGAACAAGGTAGCCGCGGCAGCGCCTTTGACGAAGATTAGTTTTGTACTTATGCCGTGGAATCGGGATCCGAACGCTGAGCCGTTGCCGGAACTGTTGAATACGTGGGTGGTTTTCAGTCTTCTTTCGTGAAGGGAAATGGTGTTGATCCCTTCGATTGGTATGTAGACAACAGAGTAAGTTGACAGCGAGTCGGCAATTGAGGGTTAGGAAAATTGTGTTACATGTGAGTCTCTTTAGCCTGGTTTCTCAGCACTTGATCTGATTGCATGGCCGTGTTTGACAGGTCCACGAGAAGCTGGAGAAGATCACGAACAACTCTCGCGCGGCCTCAATCAGGTCGTCCGTCGATGACAAAGCCAGCAGCAACGCAAATGGGAATCACTCAAGAAACAACTCCAACTCGGCGAGAGGGGGCAACAATAGCTCTGTTGCCTCACACAAACCTGAGGAAGAGTATGAGATATTGTGCAATGAGACGTTGTTGCCGTTGACGATGACGCTTGCGGCGGTGAGACAGTATGTATGGAAGCAGAGCTCAGAGCTGGTTATGCATTATCGGAGGAAGGTTTCAGTGCCTGTGGGTCTTAGTGCTGGTGGTGCAGCAGGTAGATTGTCACGCTAGTCTGGGGAAGGTGTTTAATGCCTTTATTATGTTCGCGTACGTTCAATACGCTGGTGTATACGATAATGTGTGGAGGTTTTTTTATTGTTGTCTTCATCGAGGCACGGATCCAGTGTTCGTTCAACGTGCAGATCTACAGGTAGCGCCCGGAATCCAAGCATGACCCTGTGCCAAAAATAATCTGTTTTCCTTGTCCTATGTTGGGTACGCTGGTGTATTCCGGGTTGAACACTTTCGGCATAACTACGCGTGGTAGATCCGAGATCCACCTTGTGTACCACCCACCCCCTTTTCTAGCAAACAGAACACAACACCCGTATAGGTCAAGTCCGAAGACCAGGAGAAGTACTTGATTGCCTACATTTTATAAATACACATTTGATCTCAAGATAGTTGCAAGAAGAGAATTCTGGGCACAAACCACTAAATCCCGAAGGCACACTGGAACTGTTCCCACCTGATAAACAATAGCGTTGAGCACGTTTCTCGAAAGCGGATGGCCACCATACATACTTGAGTTACTTTATTGGAAGTGTGGACGGATAAAGTCTTGGAGGTGGTCAGGGACGATAATGTTATGCGGAAATCTTTGACTTCCTTTTGCCGTCCGCAGTCGTGATGGCTTGTCCGCAGGATTATGTTCTCCTGCAATCCATTTCGGTTCGAGATGTATACGATGCTGCTGACAGAGATGGCAAACGCGCTTGATAACTGATCCAATTGGAGGGCCATTAAATGACCATCTTGAGACATCATTCACGATGCCGGTATTGTCGCAATGTAGCAAGAGGTGTCTACCCGAGTATCCGGCTTGAATCATCAAACGCACTCCTAGCTCCACCGCTACCGCCTCAGCCCAGTTATTGTCCCGGTTTTCACCAGTCCAGCCATCCTTCAACTCCCAAGCTTGCCATTGGTTTCCGAAGAGGAAGCCTATTCCAATGGAAGACGCATCTACGTAGAATGCTGGTGGAGGTGCTTCCAGCTTGATTTCACTGGAAGGTCGAACTGGAGAACAAGGTCGCCTCCATTCAGAGAGCAGTACCTTTTGCACTTCTGTACGGTGGCGTGCAGGTGTCTCGTGGGCTTCGGATACAAGGGACTTAACAAGTGTACGGATGTGCTTGTTATTGGGATGATGAGCAAGCTTCATTTGTTCCCGGATGTCCTTCAAAGAATCTGCTCCCTGTTCAGGTTGAGGCACGGAAGGTGGCACCTCCGGTGATAGGGCAACCTGCTGAATTAAACCTAATAGAACGTGAAGATATGGGACAAGCCCGGACCCAGGATGTTCTTTGTTGGTTCGCCCAGGCGCATCGTCTGTGTTAATTCCACAGTCCTTAGTTGTGGAAACACCAATGGTTTTCACTTTGGCGACCGAGGGGTTGGAGGACAGGCGGTTCCGAGGTTCAACTGGACTATTTGTCTGGCACCTTGGAACATCTGTCCTCCCCTCTATCACCTTCCCACCATCATTTGATTTCTTCCACTCCGCTCCTAATGGACTCGCACTGTCTTCAAGCTCGGGCATAGACGAAGTATCTTTACAGCCGCAGTTAGTGAGAAACGGCAACTTGGACCCATTCGAGGTGAACCTGGCATGAGTCGAGCGACTGAGTTCTTTGTGGACCCGCATATCGAAACTCTTTGATGAAGTTCGAAAATCCACCTCGTCATGTGCCGTTTGAAGTGCGCGGAGCCGTGTTATTTGCTCCTTGGCCGCGAGTTGGAATTCGTACAGTGAACAAAGTTTGCAAGCACCGCGATACCCTCTCGGGCGTTCAATGTCGCCCCGCTGCTGTTGGCGAAGGGGTCCGGAAGAAACGAGTCGGGACAGGTAGCGCGGTTGTCTTGGACCTTTGTGAAGTGACACAGGCGTAGGAGAATAGGAACGGCGAATGAGCATTGCCGCCGTTGATTATCGCTGCGAGGTCGGTGGGAGTAGGTGCAGAAATGCGGTCTACGCTGACAGCCCTCCCATTAACGTACGTCACTGGAACCTTCCAAAATTGCCTTTGATCAAATCCGGATACAAATTGAACGTTTTTTACGACACCCTTGATGGGCTATGTATGATTCTGGTTAGCATCCGGGAGTCTCTGTTCGGCAGATAAGGCCTTTCTCGGGCAAGAATCCGAGGGTAGGGAGGTCGTACGGTGAATGGCGATGGCCATTACCATATGTCGCCTTATCGGCAAGCTCTACCCATTGTTTTACTTTCCTAAGTTGGTCAACATAGCAAGGTCAAAGGAAGGATAAAATGGCAGGTGGCGGATTGGCAGTCCCACGTGCCACCTCAAACTTACTGTGAAGTCTCGACCATGGTCATGGTCACCCAACACAAAGAATCATGTTACATTGCTAACGAGACGTGATACGTTCATATATTCTTGAACCATATGGAAGCTTTTTCTGTATGTAATCTCTCCAAATGCCATGGCAGTCGTAATTGTTTTGACGGCCTTGAGGGAAAACTCTGCAGAAAGCAGATTTTAGGGTGCCAGGTTTACCTCTGATCCTGTTTTGTATATGTAAACCAGTTAATTTGATGTCCGTCTGATTGGAGGACTTTGAGAAACAGAGTAAACCCTGCTGTTGTTGGACGGCTTGTGAGTTTGAGGAATAACCAAGATTTGTCTTAGGGAATCTGAAAGAAATGAGAACTATATAAAGGTACTATAACGAGACTGGGTCTAAACGATGCGAATGGGGCGCATGACAGATAAGGTAAAGCTTATTCGCTAGACCTACCGAGACGAGGAAATAAATGGTTAGGACGAGAGCAAGTGAACATTAGCTAACTGCGGCCATACTGAGGCCGATGTCGAGCGGGAAACACCTCTGGTTTGGGAAAGGATAGACAAATGACAGTGCATAAGGTGGGATTGGCATACAAGAGACATACAAGAGGCATTGTATACATGGGCATCCAAAGGTGCTTGGTAAAACCCCAGTTCTTGCTTTTCCGTTCCATACATCTAGTGTTCATATCCTCAATACACTGCGCTAGACCGCTGAGGCATGTAAATACAATGCGCAGGCGATGGGTAGGTATGTATGAGCTCCGCTATAATCTCTATGAAAATATGTAAGCGGTCCCTGGGCCACAGATAGTGAGGCTTATGCAAATCTCGATGATACTGAACCAGGAAAAGTAACTAGTGTGGCCCAAATCCTAATAAGAACCCGCTTAATATGAGTTTCGTAATTTCACCCATTGACCGACAGCCAAATGCCACATTGGAAACCCCGCTTCAGGTTTGGATGCAGGGGAAAGCTGAGGGGTCAACAGTACCGGACAGTATGTATCGTTTTCTTTGTGTTCCTGGCTGTGAGGGTTCCTGTTTGTGAAGTTGCGCAAGTGTATTAATAGGGATGCATGTTTATCGCGGGTGACTATTGATTGTTAACACCATGGTTTATCTTGGATTTATCTCCTGTCGGTGCAACAGCCTCAAGCGATAGTAATGAAGTAGTAGAAGGCTGACTGGACTCGAACATGTTCAGGTTGAAGAAATGGCACGATCTTTGGGTTGACCATGCTGTGCTTAGCTCAACTTCATGTACGGAAGTAAGACAACCATTGGTCAGCAGCTGGGGAAAATTGGGTAAGAGGCTCATTACCAGGACCTCGGAACATTCATGTATACCCTGGAATCAAGACGGACATGTTTCAGAATAATCCGGCCACCTAGTGGGAAAAGAAAATGGGGACAGGGTGTTGGACGCACCTCATGGGGGGAGAATGGAAGGGCAGATCTGAAACGGAAAGATAGGAAAGTGGTGGTTGCCACCATTGTAGTTTTGAGAGTCGCGAGTGAGGTTGCGGATTACCTGGCGCTCTCTTACCCACATAATTTTTACATTTCTGAACTAAGTTGGTGAACAGAAACGTTGCATACAAATAGCAATGTACTTACTGGGTGACTAAAAAACACTTTATTGCATTACACTTTTTTACACCTTCATCTCGTCTCTACTCGTAGAACTCTACAATCCAACCGATGTCTTTGAGGATCTCAACTCATTCGAGTGGGTTGGCACTGGGAAAAATCGGCCGACCAGCTACCAGGTTTTGTGCATCGTGCCAGAGCAGCTACGTGGGTTTTCTGCCATTTTTCTTGTTTTTGGACTTCAAGAGGCCGAAAAAGATCTGGAAAAAAATGAGAATTCCAGATGGTCGAAAAAGTTGCCCAAGGTGAAAATATGATATGTGGGTATTCTGGGTCCTTCACCACCTTGCCGTGCCTCTGCCACCTGTGAACAGTTGAGGACAACCAAACACGACAACTTTCGTGGACTGTTTTCCCCTGTTTTTCCCATGGCTACAAAAGGTCATTTTCACCAAAGAACACTAAAAACAGCCGCTAGACAACTGATGGAGCACATTTACACAAACCATTTATTATTTATTCCTATTTTCACATCCACTCTTGAAGCCAACAGGTGCATTGGTCACAAACAGATGTTCCCAAGCTGCCTCTACCAGTGCACTATGGTCTCAACCCAAGCTCTTGAGGTGAATGATTTTAGTTGGAAGGAGGGGACAAAGAAGATAATGGTGAGTCTGATGTTGAGGCTTAGAGTCCTGACACCATTTGTTCTTTCGTTAATTGGACCTGATATCATGAATTCATACTGGAAGCGTTTTGACCAGTTGGGTAGCAGCAGCATGGGCAGTCTGAAAACAGAAAGTATCCCTGGCCGAAAATTGATCCAGGAAATGCACCATCAACTAATACCGGAGTTGTTTGGTTGTCCTCAACTTATATTCGGCATGTGTGTGATAACATGAGCATGTGATCCAATGGGTGGATTCGCAAGCACGGATGCTATCAAAGGCTATCAGGGGGAAGCAAGCCGATCAACGATGCCGAGCCCTAAGTGGCAAGTAAATTGGCCTAGAGGAGCTTAGGACACCAATAATTTGGTGACATACTAAGAACTGACTGGGGCTCCAGGCAGCCTGAGGACCGAGTCGCAACTTTTTGAGAAATGAGGCAGGGACTGGAGACTTTTTCCTAGTCATGCGGGACGCTCTTATATAATACACTTGTTCCTGAAGTTTCACCGAAAGTTTTCGCGGCATGAGTCGGCCCGACGGCGACTATCCGTTACGGGTTATCTACCATCACGGATACAATTCAGCGAGCTAGGCTGGTATTCCAGAGCCTACAACCACTTTTCCGCTCAGTTTCTCAGTTCTAGACAGCTCTATATTCTCTACTTCCCCCTGACTGGGTGCATCTTCGAACGGCATGAGTAAGGGTAGGGAGGAGTAGGGCAGCATGCTTTGGCGGCGGATGAGATGTGTGACTTCTGCAGGGTTGCGGAATCAAGGCACGTTTTCCTGCCAGTTCAGAGTTTTCAAATTCCCAGAATTTGGTAGAGGTAGGATTGATATACCCACAACCAGAGGGTGATGCGGGGCTTTCCCTTTGACCGCCATCCTCGTCGCTTCCCTTCTTCCTCACGGTTTTCGTCTGGCCACCCAACATGAAGACGTCCACTCTCTTTTCGTGTTTTGCTACCCTCGCTCTTTCCACTCTTCTTTCCCCGGTTCTTGCAACCGACGCTAACAATGTGACAGAGGTGATCGAGAGCAATGCTGCTGCCGGTACGCTTCATTCTACGATATGGTTTCAACATCTCAACGGGACGTCGAACTTCGCTTTAGACAACATTGATCTAAGCTCCCTCAATGCCACTGCGGCCCTTACTGAGATTTCTAAGCTCTGGGAGACGATCTCGGAGAATGCCACTGCGGCTTACACCGAATACACTATGTCCACTCAAGAAGAACAGGACAGAAAAAGGCGTCTTGGTCGATTCTTCGCCCGCAACCCTGGGTATAGCCCCGGTTCGAAACCATCCCTTGCCGCCTTTCTGGCCGATGGCAAGAGGATTGACGTTCATAGTAAGCGCCCAGTAAATTGTATGTTGCCCCCGTATATTGATGTGTCTTCTAGGTCATGTTACGCCGTCTTGGTATCGCGCTATGGTTCCTGTGACTGGCGGCAACCCCACACCTACCTGGGACCTGCAGAGTTACTTCGACTTCATGGACTCGCAGAGTATCGACAAGGCCATCTTCTCTTTCTCCGCTCCTGCCGCCAATGTTTTCCCTGGCAACAAAGCAGCCACTATAGCCCTTGCTCGCCTCATCAATGAGCAATCCGCGGCTTACTGTGCTGCGTATCCCACGAGACTCAGGTTCTATGCTGTTGTGCCCCTCCCATATGTTCAGGAAGCTATCACTGAGGCACGATATGCGTTGAACAAACTGGGTGCTGTCGGCATAATGCTCACCTCCAATTTCGAAGGGACTTACCTCGGTAATACTACACTCAGACCGTTCTTCCAGGCCATCGATGGAATGAGCGGCACGAAGGTACTCTATATCCATCCAGGAACTCCCTATATCAATTACAACAACCGCCTCCTCGAGGCTAACCCTACTCCGTATCCCACTGGCAATATTGAGTTCTAGTACGTTATCTCTACCTTTCCATGACTCACATTTTAACGCAAAGGCAAGTTTCGAAACCGCTCGTACCCTGATGGACCTCACCTTGACCAGTGTCATTCATGAGCTCACTTCCATCAACTACATCATTCCTCATGGTATGTACGCACTCTGTCATATGTTCCCTAAGCACGCCTGATTCTTTTCCCAGTCGGAGGCGCATTCCCGGCTACCCTTGATCGTATACTCAAATCTGCTCCCGATATTTACAATTCGTCACTAGATATTTACCGCACTCGGTCAGCCACTAACTAGTCCCTTCTAACCGTCCGCTCCTTATTCACATGATTCAACTACTATAGCTTCTGGTGGGACTCTGCCGGTCCTACCTACTATCACCAGGTGTCTGGCTTACTTGGATATGAAATCCCGAAATCACAGCTTCTGTTCGGCACTGTAAGCCCTTCTTACTTTCGAAGTTCCCCCCCCCCCCCCCCCCCCTAGGTTAATGTACGCATCTCAGGACTATCCCTATGCTCCGGCATATACACAATCCGGCTCTTTGGCAGCAATCCTCTCGTCCCCCCTTCTTACCGATGCTGAAAAGACAGCTCTGTTCTCTTCAAACGCTCGCAACGCTTTCTCCGGTGTGGAAGCTTGAACATCTACGTAGGACGTAAAAATATGGATGGTGTCATTGCTCTGAAAGTTCATCTTGGTCGGGTTTGTGTTATTTATTGGTTAACTTTTATTTGAATTTGTAATCGGAAGTAATACTTGGACTTCGCCCTCGTTCGCTTATCCCAAATCTGTCTGCAAAACAGACTTTGTGTAAGGGGTCTCTACTCCGACGTTCTCTTATACCCACCGAAACGGACTCACGTATTGGTATATGATTAAATTCATCGCTGAGTGGAACTGGTGCCAATTAACTTGTGGGCTTTTATTGCCCCGACCTGAAAGAGTGACTCTTCTCCCACAGCTTCCGTATGTCTACATATTTACGTCGAGCAGCTCAAACTCCTTCGTGTCTTGATACAGGCTCAGGCGGAGTGTAGTAACACTCGGCGCCCTGTTGTCCTCATGTAGATCTATGCGTACCCTCAAACACATGACCCGAATGCGATGGAGATGCCAGGACAGCGAACACTCGAATCTCTCTCTCTCTCTCTCTCTCTCTCTCTCTCTAATCTCTCTCTCTCTCTCTCTCTCTCTCTCTCTCTCTCTCTCTCTCACTCACTCACTCACTCAAAAAAAAAAAGATGAAAGCCATACCTACTACAACCTCTACCCTGCCATAACCCATAACTCATCCTGGGACAAAGTCGGCTATTTCGCGCTTTAGTCCTCTCTTATAGACCCATATCCTGTCGTAGTGCAAATGCCATAAGTATGACAGAGTCGACTGTAGATATAATGCGTGGGACCGAATCTAAACAGTGGTTCGGATTTCTCAAACCAAAATAGGGACATGACGCCGCATCCCTGTCCACAAGGCATCGCGACATTCAAGTAAGGCGACCCCCTAGAAACTGCGCAGGAATAATAGTTGCCCCTCCCATATCAGACTGCGCTCCTGTGCTTATTACCACCATTTCTACTAACCTTTATAACAAGGATCAACCATGGCGACGATCCGTCAATGTCCCCATTTCCTATAGGCGTATCACCTCGCACAGGTCCAGTGCACTTCTATCACCCGACCCAGTCCGTCTCTCGACCGAGTCGAACTCTTGGGTTTACGACTCAAGATTTGGGATAGTTCACCATCGCGGTCGCCGAGTATGCTGCGACTATATGGCACACGTTTTGGACGGTCAGGAGTTTGATACATCTTACACTCACGCTGTTCACCAAAGGGATGCCGCCGACAGCGACAACATGACAGCGAACTTCTACGGCCCACTTATCGTACCCGGGGCGACGATGCTCGCAGTTTATGTTCACTTTACGAATTCCAACTCGAGAAGGCCAAGGAGCTTCTTGAACTTCGAGTAACGTACCACCAGCTGGGTAGCCACACGTGGCCCGAGGCTTCCAACTGGTTGGTGTATGAGGATCCCCGTTTCTTGACTCATGCCAGCTTCAGTTCGCATGAGTGGGATCCACCAGGCCTTGCAGACGACAGAGACGGATATTTTCCTTTTTTGAAGCCAACTCCGGTTTGTTGCGTACAGACAGGACGAAACTAAATAATGTTAGGTCGGTGTGAAGGGGAAGATGGACACCAAACAGATAGCCTAACCGAATCATGGGACCATCTGTCCTTGCACACCCCGGCCGCCACCAACCAAGTCAACGACCCTTCCACGATCAGCGGTCTCACAACTATCGCACTATCGCAGGAAACGAACCTGGGCGAGCCACAGCCCTGAGTCTTGGACTTGCCTCACACCTTCACATTCCATTAAATTTGGACCAACAGATTGGCCTATCACTGGAGGCACCGCCTTCCACTTCTCAACCCGAACAAGGAGCCGTTTCTTTAAAGGAAATCCGGGAAAAAATGAGGCTCGCTCATCATCCTGACAACAAGAGCATCCTTGCACGTGTCAGATCGCTCGTATCTGAAGCACAAAAGACGCCCGGATGGTACCATATGAAATTACGGAAGGTACTCCTCTCTGAATGGCGGGCTCCTTGTTCTCAACTCGGATCCTCCAGTGACATGGAAGCGCCTCCATTAGAATTTCACGTAGACGCATCATCTATTGGAATCGGTTTTCTCTTCGAAAGCCAGCGGCAGGCTTGGGAGTTGAGGACTGGTCAGACGGGTAGGCCCCGAGATATCAATTGGGCTTAGGCGCCAGCGGTGGCACTAGGGTTGCGCTTGAGGATTCAAGCGGGGTACTCTGGCAGGCGTCTTTTGCCACACTCTGTCAATGCTGGTGTTGTTGCAGCCGTTTAAAGCGGCTATTGAACGATATTCGCGTTGGAGATAGTGTCGAGCTTATCGACTATCTTTGTCTGTAGCATCATGTATTTCTCGAGACAAAATAGATCGTAGGAGAGGATAATCCTGTGGATAGTCCATCGCGATTGAAGACGGGAAAGGGAAGTCTAAGATTTCCTCGTGACACCGCCATCCCTGTCCACTTCCAAGATTGTATCTTTTCGTATGTCGGCTAAGTAAGTCAGGTGTGTATGTCTACCACAAGCTTACGAGAACCGCGCTCAACATCATCATTCTTCAGATGTGGATACCCAGCCCACCTTCGGAACTAAGCGTTTACGCGCATCATTCTCCTCTTACGGTTGTCCCGAGTTCAACTGTATGTCGTTTTCGGTTTGTATCATGTCGCAAAAGTCCCATTTCGAAATGAACTCCTTACAACTCTCGAGCCTCCTTGTATTTGTTCTAGCTGAATGTTAATGGTGCAATGGTGGCTTTACTTAGGTGGAAGTGTAAACATGGACGCATGTTTACTACTAACGAATCAACAATCGTATCTGATCTCGTGATGACGACTAACTATAGGTAACGCACAGACCCATCCCGAAGAGCTATATAACCCGTATACAACCGTTAATTGCTCTCTCCCCATTTTTCCCCGTCTCGCATCTGTTAGCTTTCTCTCTACACGCGTGTAAAATCTACAAAACCAACCGTGACTTCGTGTCTGTTCATCTTTGCGTGAATGTGAGTACAATTATTATTATTCTCGGTGAAGCCTCGCAGTCGCTACCGCAGGCTTATAGGAAGTCCCGGAGATCAATTTCCAAGATATCTTTCCATATTATACTAGTAGTTGGAGACCTCACATTGTGATATTGCCCCCGGTTTGTGTTACAAGGACTATACTTACCCGAAAAGGCGATCCTGGTAGGTATGCGCGGCATCCGGAAAAAGGGGATCGTTGAAGGGAAAGGCTCGGTGCCTTCTCCAATGGATTCGAGCAGCCATTACATCGTGTTGGAATTGTCCCATTGATCAACACCGGGTAGATAGTCGACGGAAGCCGTGGGCGGTGGTAACAATACTACCAGAGTGTATATTCCAGATGTTCGTACTGAGCAGTTTCTGATGAATTGAATTAATACCATAACCCCCTGGTCCTGATACGTAGAGTGCCACTCTGATTTGGAACAGTTGGCCAGAGATGGAATGTACGCATATATCCGCTGTCCGAACGTCGAGATGCTTCTGGGACGTTGCACAAATGGGTTTGGGGATCGACGGGCTCCGGTGCATTACACCTGACTGCTCGCGCGACGGTCCCATGACTGCTTAGACACACGGTTTATTTCCTTAAGATGTATCAGCGTAGTTTCGTAGTTTATTAATCTCTCTGTCTGAGTAATAGGCGTCTCACTGGTGGTCCTGTTGCCTTCGAGGCCTATCTACCATGAGCACTGAGGCTGGGGTATTGCTGATAACTTGAACTCTCCATGGACCGATGAAAAAGTAATGAAGTAAGACCATGGAGATATCATATGTAATCGCTTTCCGAAGACCGTAAGTTAGAGAAGTGCTCTCGCTCGCTTTTGGTCCTCCTGCACAGATGTACTCCATATCCACTTCCGGGCTCTGACCATTTCTTCAGCGAGACTGTGGAGGCGCTCCATCTGAACTGGCTCGTTCTCCCCCACATTCTCTAGACCAGCAGAGTTGAGCTCGTAACGGAAACCTTGCCTCCTGGAAGAATTCAGCACAAAGTTTCCCATAGGCTGTCTCACCGTGCTATAAACCTCTGTCATCCTGGCCACATCGACACCATCTTGCACGCCCAATGCTATCACAGACGCTAATATGTATGCATCCTACTTGCCGTGGTGAGCAAAGTAGATTTATAGCTACGCAGTTACACATACCTCTATGGCTTGACCAGCACCGCTTCCCAGATGAGGAGTCATTGCATGTGCCTATTACCAAAGCGAGGGCGATGTTGGATGAGGAGGCAGGTCTTGGCGGCATTTCACTTACAGCATCTCCCAGTACTGCTATCCTCCCACATCCATATGCAGACAGGGGTTTTGAAGTCAAGATGGCCCAACGAGACGGTTTATTGATACACTGGAACACGTCCTGTCAAACTCTTTCGACTGCTAATGCGAACCTCGCTTGCCTTCAATAGTTGGGCGACCTCCCCCTCCCATCCCTCGAAGCGACTGAGAACTTCATCCTGTGATGCTTCTTGTACAGCCTCGCCTAGGAAGGTCGTCCCTTCCCTCTCTGGCTCCGAATAGAATGCAACCGTGTTTATGAGTCGACCCATGGAAATAGGGTAAGTCACGATATGCTGTCGCTATACTTCAACACTTTCAACCCGGTGAGTCAACAAGACCGACGAGCCTTGTTCTTTCCACAATACTGATGGAGTTATCAGCGTTTAATATTCGTTGTAGGCTCATTATCGAAGAAGACTGACTACTACGGGGGTTGTAAGTGCCCGGTGCCCGGGGACTTTGTGTGCCAGTACCTCCACAGGAATCAGACTTCTGTATCCGATTGTTCCGCTCCAAATAGGGTGAATGCGATTTTTCTCATTCGTAAGTTTGGCCGTGATAAGCTCTTTGCGAACGACGGACTTGATTCCGTCGGCTCCGACGACGAGGTCGAAATTGGCCGTTGCTCCGTCCTGAAACCCGAGAGTAACGATATCGCCATGCTCTTCGCATGCAACAACACGGCTTGACAGGTGTACGTGGGAATTGTCCTTCAGCCCCTCCAGTAATGCTTGATGCAAGTCTGCGCGATGAATTGACCAACTACCACCTGATCAACTTGGTCGATAAATCAATAGCAGTTTTTAAGAGCAGAACATACCTGGAACCGTCAAGTTGAGGAAGGTGAACCCGTCCCTCTGGTCACTTTTTCTCACTTGAAAGATCAGATCATTGTTAATCTCTCCGGAGCCCGTACGAGAATATTTGAACGCTCTTTTCTTGATCGTTTGCTGACAACCGAGAGTTCCCAGGAGGTCCCAGGTTCTGTTGAAAATGGCTAGCCCCGCACCAATTTCTTCCAGCTTCGACGCGGCCTCGTAGATGTGTATCTCGATGTTTTTGTCGTGGTCAAGCTGGCCAATAGCTACGGCCAACGTCAACCCTCCGATTCCGCCTCCGCTTGTTTGGTTTCAGCTTAAGGGAATGGCAAACAAAGATATCGTTGACTCACACAATGCCAAGGCGTAGCTTCGGTGAATGACGGATATCCATCTTGCGGGTAGAGAGATGACTATTCGTTGCATGAATGCAATGCTTTCCTTTCGAATTTATCCCAGGGTCAACCTGCAGTTCTTCCTTCCTCACGTGAGAAATATGCAGACATTTCTCAGACCCAGCAAGAAAAGATGGGAACTGCGGTTTACTTCGGTGCCAAAATTAGGGTCACAATTTTGGATCTCACTTGTACCACCGGACCACCAAACCGAATGCCCGCCACTCAGGAGATGCCTAGCCACACTCGATTGCAAACAAGTATTGCATTAAGTGTGAACTTCGTGCTGAGTTGACGATGTCAAAGAGTTTGATAGTGATTTTTGATTACTTTCCCGGTTAGTTATCCAGCAGCAGCAAAAGATCGAAACATTGGTCGCCAATATCAGTACGACCTACGCGGCAAGAGCGATGGTGCGTCGCAATCGTTTGGGTGACTTATTTATGAGTCATGAGGTGCATTCCCTGTTCGTCTCAGACCCACACAAAAACAACGACGTGAAAATTTGAGGCCGTGAAACTATTTGCCGGACGATCCGCGGCCAGTCAGAAACCCGGGTGGAGAAGGGTGATTATGTCTTCGAAGAGGATGGAGGTGGAAAGGGTCGTCAATAAGCAGAACCTGCCTGACCGGATTTGTCTTGAGATACGCCTGGGTTTAATCGAACCTGGTCGTTTACGCGTGCATTGTCTGGCGGAGAGCTGATCATACTTCCGGTGGGGAGTCTGGACTTAAATGCTGTGTTAAATGTTTGTACATGATGCACCGCTTGCACCAATCATACTCAATCATACCATATGATAAAGACCAACTGTTGAACAACCTAATCGGCAATTACGAGTCCAATGGATGCTTCTGATTGTTGTTGGCATCGTGCCAGCGCACACGCCTTCTTTATGGATTTTTTTTTACTTAGCACTTAGTATTTAAATATCAATGTTGTTGGGACATTGATTTGAATTTCTGCTCATCGTTGCAATATCGCAACGGCTTTCGCAAGTCTGTAACAAGTGGCACAAACTCCCCGAGAAAAGACTCAGAATGAATGGAACTCCGTGTCTTTCTATCTTTGTTCTCACGATGACTTGACTCTGAGGGTTTCGTTAGTTCTTGTTACGTACCTTCATCAGATGACATCTCTTGGGCGTCGTAGAAGCAAGGACTACACGAGTGTCCCAGCGCTGACAGCTAATTTCCATTCTTTCGTTGGCACACTGCTTCGTAATGTCACGCCACTTGACCCCTCTCTCTATGCGGCCTGGATGCTAGGGTCCAGAAAACTGGGTTGTTGGCGCACTCAGACCTACCGTCCTCTGTCCCCCACTAACAACCCCTCTTCATACGGAACTGGCACGTAAGGGGGCAATCCCCTTGCATGCGCAAGAGTAAAAATTATTAAACACGGGTTTATAGCCTCCACGGTTATCCCTACCGGCCCTCACAATGTTCGATGATAGCGACACTCAGTCGCTGTTCCCACTCTCCGATAACCGTGGCACTCCACAAGGACCCCCACCACCTCGCTCGACCTCTCCTTTTGGTTCCTGGCCTTACGATCCAACTTTCGGAATAGTTCATCTCTGTGGTTGTCGGATATGCCGTGACTACATGGTGCATGTTTCTGAAGACCAGGAGTTCGAGGCAACACATGCTTGTGCTCTCCACCAGCGTGACGCTGAGCTGCAGATTCGCTTTCTGGAGGGCTTTCGCCATGGTCGGGAGTCACAGAAACGGCATGACAACGAGCGCCTAAAGGCATATCGTTCCCAACGCAATGAGGCTCGGGCTTTGAATTCACTTTACGACCTCCAACTCAAGGAGGCAAAGCAAGAGCTGGAAGAGCTAGAGAGTGAACTTCTTGCTCTGCGGATTGCCTATGACGAACTTCGTTCCTTGTCATTGTCTAACTCCAATCGGTTGGGCTATGAAAGAAACACTTTTTCACGGGCCTCAAACCCTGGCTCCTCTTCACCGCCTGGCCTCGCCTTCGACGCCAGTGGCGAATCCTCGTCGGAAAGGGATGAAGAGCTTGACTGGGAGCAGGGATTGGACAGTGACAGCGACAAAGACGATGCTGTGCAAACGACTGATGGTCCAGTGGCCCGGACAGATGCCGTGGCCAAACTAACCGAACCCAATGAAACGAGTCAGGTCCATCTCTCCAGTACCGGCGTGCAAGTAACTGATACCTCCAACGACGAAACAAGCCCAGTCTGTATTCAGCCCGCTCGCGATAACGGCCCTTTGGAAGTGTACGTCGATGCTTCCGGCCTAGGCATTGGATTCATTTTCGACGGCCAATGGGAAGCCTGGAAGCTGGAGGCGGGATGGCACAAGGAGGGCAGACATATCCAATGGGCGGAAGCTGTAGCTGCAGAGCTGGGGCTCAGGTTGATGATCGCAGCAGGATACTCGCGGTCCAAGGTCTTGCTCCGCTCCGATAACCAGAGCGTTGTACAAACCGTCTCAGAACTAGACTTCAACGAACCACAGATCGGGAATATCGTCAGAAACATTTATTCGCTCTGTCGTGAACATGGAATCACTCTCCACATCAAATGGATTAAAGGCTGTAATAATCCGGCGGATGATCCGTCCCGAATGCAATTAGGGCGTCCGGACGAAAGATTTCCGTTCTCCATCAACATCCCCGCATATCTCCGAGCTTTTGTGACACCATTACCATGGAGCGTAGAAGAGTAGAGACATGCAAACTTCCGACACACCGTCCAATTGCCCAAATGTATTATAAACAACCGTTGAAAGTGTTGTGAATATACCCCGTCGTAAGGACTTTACTTTGTCACTCCTTTTGGACTATGTTTCCAGTTCCATTCATTAC